>JAAWWB010002165.1:0-25001 GCA_018804465.1 Populus tomentosa
GGTGTAGAGAAACAGAAACAGAGTTTTCATTCAAAAATTGGAAACAACTTTAGAGGAAGAAAACTATCGGTACTTGATTCAATCAATCAAAGACTAAATAGGTTAATAGATATTTGCTGATGCACATAACACATGCAGAGAGAGCGGGGGGTAAGCTGGGTACCATGATCAGCTAAGAACACGGGTGATGAGAAGAGGGTCAACAAAGAGACATGGAGAGAAGATACATGGTACATAGTAAGCTCCTTTTTTTTTTTTTGTGGGTGGTGTCATGAATCATGATTTGATTTAAGGATTCTGGATTTTTTTCCCGTACATCAGGATCAGACCCTCATCACTCTCTTTTCTTGTTTCAGCTCAACTTATTCCATACTGATCGTTGATCTAATCTTGATCAAACGACTGGGGGTGTTTAACAGCCAAATGACTTTGTAGTGGCCCTTCTTTTGCTGGAGCTACCACTATTGGCTATTGCATGGTTGAAATATGTTTTTGTCCGTATTCTGCTTTCGTCACCTGCTCTGCTCTCCTTCTTTTTCTTGTAGAAATAGTATCATTTAAACAAGTCGTACATACATTAATTATTCAAGGTTAAATCTATTCTTAACCGAACATAATGTATTCAGAAAAAAAACAAAAATAAATAAATCTCTCAAAACTTGAATCCAAATAATTAAGAAATAGAATAAATTTTCTTACAACTACTTGGGGAGATGCATTTGCCACTACTGCTTTTGCTTTTGATTCTGATCTTACGTGTCTTTCATTACAAGACTTCGTCCCTGGACATGTATTTTGTCATTAATTTGTCTTTGTTGGCCTGGCCAATCATTCAATAGCTAGGAGGGCAAGATGAGACACAACTGCCAATTTCTGATGACAGCATACAGCTGAGCTCGTGTCAAGAATTTTCCAACTCCCGCGCTTCCAGTGTCAGAAAATAAGGTAGCCACGATGGTGGCTCTAATGTCATCTCATGTTTTCTTCTTGCCTTAATTGGTTCTGCTTTCATGATTTGAGTTATTTTCAATTTAACTGACAGGCAAAGTGGTCATAAGAGAAAAGGATGGTTTTGCCAGCTAAACATGATTACATAAATGAGTGTAGGCCACAAGACAACTGAGATTATGGAAGGCTTCACAAATTAGGTGTACAAGAGTTCAACTATGCGACTGGAAAGTTCATGTCCTACACCAGTACTGCACTTGAAAAAACAGAGGAATTAAGAAAAGTCCACTGCTTCATGCTTAAACATTCCACTTCATCAAAAGCTCTCTCTACTAGTTACTCAAATATATGGCATGAATTACGGGGGTGGAAGCTTACACCGCATAGGTTTTGTCATAGGATAATAGCCTGATGAGGGGGGCACTGGAGTTGACTAAATCTTCATTTTGTAAGATTTCTCTTGAATACCTGACTAATAGAATCTACACTTCAATCCCTTACGGGAGATTGGAAGAATCATGGGGAGACAGGAGTGCAAAAGCAGAATTCTATTTGCTATCTATCAGAGAATAAAATGGTTGGCCAACTTTCCTGAGAGGCACCAACTCAACAAGAATTATCGGGTTTAGTGGCATGCATGACCCCCCTCCCCTTTAAGTCTTGAGCTCAGACCCACCTAGGCAATGGGGAAAAAAAAGCTAACAATGATCAAACCAAAATGTTTCTTGTAAAATTAAAATAGAATATCAGAGCTTTCCCATCAGAAACAGAAACTGTACTCATGAATCTTGCCAAATGTAAACAAGAAAATCTGTGTTACTAGACATTCAATAGATAAAATACACAGCAATGAAATGGAAAAATGAATCCAGTGAATTTCCATATATCAACCATGGTATGAGTTCTTACTGATTCATAACTGTGTTCTATTTTTTCTATGCTGTAGTACATTCTCAGAAAACAAACAAATATGAAATTTTTGCTCTGCGGAAGTATTAAATTAATCTCTCTTACTACCCCAGCTAAAGGAGCAAATTTTTTCCAACCCTTTCCCAATACAAGCTCCAAAACCACCTTCCTTCCTCGGAGAAGACACAGAATTGCTGGATTCTTTCTTACTATGGATTGTTTGAACAACGGCTTCGATTTCTTCCTTTGCTCGTTGGAAAACACTTGGACCTTTGACTTGATCAATTGGGGTACTGTCATCAATGTCATCATTCCTTCCATGAGTTTCTTTATGATGATGGACTGGTGACTTGCCATGGTGAATGATTGCTTCAATCTCTTCCTTTGCTCTTTCAATTAGATCGGGTCCCTTTGCCTTGACATCATTCTCTGCTAATACAGGAACAGCATATATGCAAAATAAGTGGTTTGATTCAAAATTATTTAGCCATATTGAAGCCATGTCAGACTCCAACTTCAGATACAACAATACAGCTCATGTCAGAAGGCATATCAGACTCCTATATATGTTACCTATCCTAAACCTCAAGTGTGTTATCATCTTTATCAGGTTAGTACCAGCAGAAAAGATTGACAAGTTCTACTGTAATTGTTATTGCTTATCGCTATCTAGTACCTAGCTTTCCTTGTAGCATTCCAAAGGTTATCTACTTCAGTGTATAATATGACAGATGCTGCTCAGTGCTCACTGTCCAGTGAGGAGAACCAAAAACTTTCTGACATGTTTTGGTATCAGAGCTCCTGCAACAACGGAGAGAAAAAATGGCCACAAACAGCAACATCTCTACCTCCTCTAATCCAAATACCTAACATTTACTACCACCCAAAACATTCAAAAGTTCACCACTCTATGTCCTTGAGACTTACATAGCTTCAATATGGCTCAATAAAAAATAAAAAGAAGAAAAAGCGAGAACATACTAGAATAGTATATGAATAGAAATAACAAGTGATGATTAACAATTGCTTTTTTTTTTTACTAGAAAACAATAAGAATTAGACTCCTCCCATGTTAGGAATCAAAAGTTAGCCTAAAAAGGTTTGTGCAGTTGGTCATTTAGCCTAATGCCACTGTCCAATTCCGAATGACACAAACCATAAGTACACAAGTCATAAGCTGAACTTCCTCAATAAGATCACAACCATCATAACATCTTAATCCATTGCAAGTATATGAACCATGACAATACAACAAAAAGAAATCAAGTAAAGCACCTGCTTTCTCCAATCTTGAAGATTGATGCCTGAAAGAAAAGGAGAAGGCCACATAACAATAAGAAAGAATCCGAGCCCATAAACGAACATCTAACACTGAGTTGTAATATATAAATGGTAATGAAGCAAGTGGGTTGTTGTCAATGCCTCTCGTCATGATTATTTTCTGAGTAAATCTTGGTTTGAACAAGAGCCTCAATCTCTTCCTTTGATGGGGTGCTGTCATCAATGTCGACAGTAGGCATGGATCGATGAGTTTCTTGATGATATAAATTGAGGGTATAGCGTAACATCTATCCCATTAAAAAGGTGTATTAATAATGATCGGGGAATTGAAAAAATCGTACCTGAGATGGGTTTGTTTTGATTCAGGTTCAGCCATTGATGTTTTGATGAGAAATACTTTCTTTTTTTCTTTTTCTCACTCTGATTATCAGGAACCCGCGTACGCAGGCAGATGCAGAATAGCATATGTATTACATGGGACAGAGAGAATCAGAGCATCTTTTAAATCTTTTTCCTTATCTGATCTTACAGCTTGTACTCAAGTAAATTTGGGCCCTGCCCTTTGTCTGTAAGGGAATCCACAGTTCGAACACCGGCTTTCTTTTCTTTTTCCTAGTAGGATTTTCTACGATTTCTTGATGATTTGTTGTTCACGTGTGTATACAAAACTTTTGAGGCATCGAAAAAAATGTTTCGTTCCTCGATTAATTTTTGATTTTATAAAATAAATTTTAATTTAATTAATTAAAAATAATTTTTTCTTCATAACCAAATTTAAAATTAAAAAAAATATTCACTCCTGTTTTTTTTTAAGGTCAAGAAATTCATGTAACTTTTTTATTTCGGTTCATCAACTTTTTTTCAATGCAATCCCTTTACTTTAATTTATTTAAAATTTAATTTAGTAGTTTGTTTTTGTTATTTTGGTACGATCTTGTAATATTAAAGGAAGTTATTAATGCTTAGTTGAAGCTTCATTTTAAAAAATAAAACAAAATTTAGCTAATATAAAACAATTACGTCTCTTATTAAAAATAAAACAAGTATGTGGACTAGGATAAACATGTAAAGAAAATAGGCTAGTGTGTGTGCAACCTAAGTACTTGAAGGTGGGCGACGTATACAGTATTCAAGTGATACATAAGAAATTTTTTTACAGCCAAGCTGAAGCACACAACACACTCTTTCAAGTGGTATCCCCCTTGTTGGCGGAGGCATCATAGTTGGATTTTGATAGGTTTTTTTCTTCTTTTTTTTATTTCTGTCATCTCCTCGGAATCGTGTTGGCCTAACAAAATTGAAAAGTCTAATTTCATTTGATATTTTGTATTGTCATCATTTTTTTTTATTATTATTTAATTTATTTTGAGATTTTTTATTTATTTTTTTCAATTTCATCCCTTAACATTTAATTTCATTTAGTTTTTATATTAAATTTGCTTTTTATTATTTTGATTGCTATTTTTTTATCTTTTTTATTTAATTTTTTTTCAATTTTATCCCTAAATGTTTTGTTTCATTTTATTGTAATGTCAATTTTGATTTTCGTTCTTTTAATTACTATTTATTTTGTTTTTTTATCCTTTTTTAATTGAGATTTTTTCCACTCCCATCCCTTAATATTTTGTTGATTAGGGATTTGACTTCATGATTTTTTCAGGTTTGGTTTCTATGAAGTTAGTCCCAACCTCATAACTTGGATCACAAATGTTAAAAATTAGCTCGAGTTAACTTCGGTTTTTTTAGTTTTTTTTTAATTTTATCTTTTAATATTTGACTAGTTGGGGATTGGGTTTCGTGGTTTTTTTCTCTTTTTTTTTATATGAGTTTATCTCAATCTCATGTCCAATATCGTAGATTTAGTGGGTTAACCTGGGTTGACTCGAGTTTGTTTTTTTGTTGCTTTGTTTTTAGATTGATTTTTTTTTTTAATTTTACCCTTCAACATTGAGTTGTCTAGAAATTGAGCTTTGTCTTTTTATTCAATTTGTTTTTTTTTTTTTGGATTATCCCGATCTCATAATTAGGTTACATATTTGGCACGCTAACTTAGTGGACTTGCATCGATTTATTTATTTATTTATTTTCAATTTCATATTTTAACATTTGATTTGTTAGAAATTGAGCTTCTAGTTTTCTTCATATATGTATAAAGAGATTTTAAGGTGTCGAGACAATATTCTGTCACTCAATTAATTCCTAATTATGCAAAACAAATTTTAATTTAATTGATTTAAAATAATTTATGCATCAGGAACCGAATTTAAAGCTGAAAGAAATATTTAGTCATGTTTTTTTTTTTTTGCTAACATCATGAACTGATTTGCATAGTTAAGAGAGAAGTTCATGTCCCTTTGATCCCTCAACTTTTTTCAATTTGATATATTTGCATTGGATTTATTTGAAATTTAACTATATAATTTGTTTTGGTTACCTTGGTACCAACATCTTGCAATATTGAGGAAAATTCTTGGTGCTAGGTTAGTTCTCGATTTTACAAAATAAAACCAAATTCAGCTAATATAAAATAATTGTGTATTAAGGGGCCAAAATTAAAAATAAGATAATTATTGGGACTCTGGTGAATGGATAGGGAAAATAAGCTAGTGTCTACAATACATGCGCTTGATGTTGGGCGGTGTCTGCAATATTCAAGCACGCATGATAAGTCTTTTACTCCTTTGGCTGCCAAACTAAAGCTTTTGCAATGGCATTGAAAGTCTTGCAACACACTCTTTCAAGTGGTACGTCACGTGTTGGTGGAAGCGCGGCAATTGGACATTAACAAGCTTTTTCCTTCTCTTTTTTCATCTCGTTGAGAATTGTATTGGACTAACAAAATTGTCATGTTATTTGTTTTATTTTAATTAATTTTTATTTTTTTATTGTTATTTATTTTTTTAATTTTTATTTATTTGATTGATTTTTTTTTAATTTCATTCTTTAGTATTTGATTTTATTTAATTCTTATATCAAAATTGATGTTCATTCTTTTGATTGCTATTTTTTTATTTTTTTTTCAATTTCATTTATAAGTATTTTTTTTTATTTTATTTTTATCAAATTTGATCATTATTTTTTTAATTATTATTTTTTTAAAATTTTTTTTATTGAATTTTTTTCCAATCTCACCCCTCAATATTTTGTTGAATAGGGATTTGGCTTCATAATTTTTTCAGGAATGGTTTCTAAGGAATTACTCACGACCTTATGACTTGGATCATGAATTTTAAAAATTAGCATGTGTTGACTTCAGTCTTTTTTAATTTTTTTTTTAAAAATTTATATATAATATTAAAATTTATTTTAAAAGTAAATAAATATCGGCACTAAAAAACAATTAATATATCCAAATGCATATTAAAATATAAGTAAGTATAAAATAAAAAATATATATGTTATTTTAATTTTTTTTACTGTTACTAAATAAATTTTGATATCTACAAGTTAAATTATCTTGAAAATGATCATAGTGATTAAGAAAGAATCGGTCATATTTTTAACTTGTTTTCTTTTTTAAATTTAACTAGTGCTATATATATATTGATTTGTTATTTATGAAAAAATAAAAAGATATAGAAAAAATGATGATTTGTCATGTTAAGAAACACTATATAAAAAATTATGTATTGTTACAAGATTTAATTGTTAATTATCAATTCAAACTTAAATCTTAAAATGTTACTTAGATGAGAGGGATGGTAGATTTGAATCAAGATTAAATTAAAATTCTTAATATAAATTATAGGATGATTATACTTTCAATAAATCAAATATTGTAAATTTGTGCTTTGTCATACAACTTAAAATTAAAAATAAAAAAACAAGGATTTTCTTTTCTTGAATGGTTATCTTATTGTTAGTTATAAAGATCAATTTTACCTTATAAAATAACTTTTTTTCTATATGAGTAATATTTTTATAATTTCAACATAGTTTAACTGATTAAGTTTTAAATTTGTTTTTTAAAAATCACTAGTTTGAGTTTCATAAAATTTAAGGTCATTGGAAACTTATATGGTCATTAACTTCAGAATTTATGGGATTAGACAAGATACACATAAATTGATCCAAACACCAACATTAATAAAAAAATTCATAATCTCTCATATATATATATATATATATAGAGAGAGAGAGAGAGAGAGAGAGGGAGAGAGAGAGTTATTGAGTGGCTTATTTATAAAACTTATGACGTAATTCTAACTTCCAAGAGGAAAAAAATCCTTTTATTTAATTTGTAATTTTAGAAAAGAAATTCACAGACATTTAGATAGTCTTTCGTTTTCTTTTGTAGTCTTTGTAAACAAACATAAACAAAGTGTTATTTTAAATATTAATATTAATTTGTAGATTTAATTAAAATTAGGAAACATGCCACATAATGTCATATTGGTCAAGAATAAAATAATAATAATAATAATAACACCATCTTCTTCTTCTTCTTTTTATCGTGATGAATTCCAATGCCACTAAAAATGGACTGAACCAAAAATTACATGCATAAGAATGCTGCTCAAGTTATTTATTATCTGATTGCAAGCCAGGGACAGGGCGTGCCTGTTGTAAGTGTTTTTGCTTTATTATCCATCCTCAGAAAGGTGGTGACTTGACTTAGAAAATCTATTATATGCAAAAAAATAATTATTTTTTTGGATTTAATAACTCTTAAATATTTAAGTTAGTATTTTTATAGAGAGATTATATAATAAATATACCAAAAAATCATTAAATATAAAAAACAAGATTTTTTGTTCTTGTTTTGGTTTGTAAAAAATGCTTTGTAAGAGGAATTTGTAAAAAATGCTTTGTAAGAGGAAATAATATATATATATATATATATATTTTTTTTTGAAAACAAAAGCAATACTTATACCTCTAGAATCTTGTCATTTTTCTTGAATAAAAAGGTTGAAAAACCATTTCATTTTAATAATATTAATAAAAAATAAATATTTTTTATATTTACATTTATGAATGATAAATATTTTTTATATATGTATTAATAATGAATAAACATTATAGATCATAAGAGATTTTTATACATTTAGAAGGATAACTAAGTATAAACTTGTCGAGTAAATCCCTTGGCATTTTAGATCGGGGCTAAAAAACATGTGTCCAGTAAAAAAATCTCAGAAGATTAGGTGTTCAGCTTTGACCACAAGACTAGGCCCAAACAATTGTGAGAATGCGTCCGAAGTGCAACACATGGGCCCAAGAGCCGTTAGGCCTAGCACTCAGGGTGTTATGTTACACGTTTAATGCCTAGGCTCGGGCGCACAATATGGGCTCAAAAAAAGCCAAGCCCGATGCTTGGTGTGCAGGACGATAGGCTAGTGCATGACAACTACGCCAATGCATGTGGCTTGAACCCCAACCTATTTCCAGGACTAGGACCATTGTTAAAATAGGCTTTGACCAACCAAAATTATTTTTTAAAAAAAGTATTGATAAACCATGTTGCATTAATTTCCATTTTACTATAAACTTGTTAGTTTGAGATTTTATTATTATTATTATTATTAACACTACTATTTAAAGCTTAAGATTCTCTTTTATCATGCTTGTGTATCAATTAAAAAGTCTTATCAACTATTTTAACTTAAAGTTAAAATAATAAATGTTGACTACAAATCTGTTTTTTCCTTTTTAACCTTGAAGTTAAATCAGTTCCTAGAGTTTGAAACGAATCCCTCTAGCTATCTTTTATACATAATGTAAGTCTTTATTTGAATAAGAATAGTTCTAATCTCCAAAAAATAATATGGCAGAATTGATTACGATTGTTTAGCATAACAAAATGAAAATACTAAAGGATTGAAAACATAAATTTTGTTGTGTTCTTTCTATTTGACCCAAATTGAAGTGTTTATTTATCTAATTTTATCTAAAAGTTGAGTCTTTGAGTTTTTTTTTTTTAATCAATTAGGTCAACATTCAATGCACCAATTCTCAACTATGCCCCCACACAAATAAGTTATCTTTCCAATTAAAGTGTTTATTTATCTAATAAAAAAAACTTCCCTTTTCAAAAAATTTAGGTGGTATTTAATATAAATCATTCTTATATATTTTCTTGGAATGTGATTTTTAAAAATTAATATTTGTATTTAATTCAAAATAAAAAATTTCTTAAAAAATTATGAACAAATTTACTATTCAACTTTAAAACTCTCAATATCTAAATTTGAAATTTTGTTTTTTATTTAAATAAGTATGCACATGATGCAATGTAATTTGACTCTAAATATCATGATTATGATATTATAAGTAACAATTAATAAACGAAATTAAAATAACATCTTTTTTACTATTAAAAAAAGCACTATTCACCCCACTCATAAAATATATGTTCATTCACTATGCACTTTTATCTAATTTTTTTTTGTCCTTGTAATTTACAAGGTTTCTTATTAGATCACTTAACTTTATTTCTTTTCAATTCTATCATTTCAAGTTATGTTTCGATGGTTTTTTTTATGTGCTCAAGGCCCCATTTGTTTCATGAAAAATAGTTTATTAAAAACTATTTTTCAAAAATTTTCATGTTCGTTTACCATTATAAATATTAGTTAATGAAAAGCAATTTTCAAACATAAAAATTTGACTTGGTTTTGAGAAAAATATTTTTTTTTATTTTGGATGGAATACACTTTCAAAAAATTATAAAAAATTCAAAAATATTATGTTATTTATTAATTATATAAAATTTGATCCTTAATCTTTTAAATGCTATATATTTTGTTTTGGATCCTTTTTTTATTTTTTATTAAAAAAAACTAAGGGTCATCAGTAAAACATTGTAAACAAGACTCATTACACTGTAGATTACTATAATATAATGATGTTTTTGCCCTTCACGATACAAGTCACGGAAGCACAAATTGGGGGGTAAAATGATCATTTCACAAGGTTCAATTATTGTTATTATCAAATTGAATGGGGGTATATCTGTCCCTTCACATTTTTGTTGCTTATAAAAATTACTATATACCTTTAAAATAAGTTAAAAATATAACTAGGTGTCAGAGGGTTTTTTTGACTTTTTTTTTTTTGCACATTATAATTACTTATCTACTTTTAAGATTTTATTTTCATAAACTTGCATCCTAGGATATTTTAGTCATTTCATTATATTTTTTTTGTTGTTGTTGTAATTATCAAATAGACTAAAGAGCAATTGGGTATTTTAACATATATAAATTATATTTTAAAGGAAGAAGTCATGCGCCAAGGAGTGGGAGGAGCCCACACCTTTCAAGTAGTGTATGTGGGCTCATCCATGAATCAAACATCGCTTTCCATAATTGTGTTAGGAGTGGCGCATGGAGATCTTACCAATGGTAGGGTGCGTTCCGATAGAAAATCAACGATGTGGCAGATCAACTTTTTTGTATTCTCCTTTTCTTTTTCTTCTCCTTGGTAAAATACAAAAAAAAAAATCATTTTATTTGCTTTTATAAATAATTTGGTCCTCATTCTTTAGGTTGTTACTTTTTTTTTGTCTTTTATAGATTAGTTTTTCTCTTCAGTTATATCCCTCATTATTTGATTTCATTGATTCTTATATCAAATTTGATTTTTATTTTTTAATTTCTATTTATTTAATTTTTATCATTTTTCTAATTGAATTTTGTTTTAAATTTTATTCCTCAACATTTGGTTTTGATTTATTTTTATATCAAATTTGGTTCTTTTTCTTTTTATTTCTATTTTTCATCCTTTATTATTTTCTTTTTTTTCCATTTAATTCCTCATTATCTTGTGATTTAGAATTTTGTTTTATTATTTTTTCAGGTTAGCCTTCTATGGAGTAGTTCTGGGCTTAGGATTAGGGTTACAAGTTTATAATATTAACACGGGTTGAGTTTGGTCTTTTTTATGTTCTTTATTAATAATCTTTTACAATCTCATTTTTCAACGTTTGATTTATTGGGAATTGATCTTCAAGCTTTTTGTTTTTCATTTTCCTCTCAATAGGGTTATCTCAGTCTTATGGGCTACGTTGTGAGGTCAATGGCTTTGCCTAGGCTGAAATTGATCTTTATTTTTTAGTTTTTGCTTAAATTGATTTTTTTTTCCTTCAACATTAGGTTATATAATAATTGAGCTTCATAGGTTTATTCAATTTTCTTTTGACAAGGTTACCTTGACATCACAATTCACAACCATGCCGCAGATTCGCCATGCTAGCCCTGATGGGCTCATATTATTATTTTTTATCTTTTTAGTATGCTAGTTATTAAACCCAGTCTGATTAAGAGTCCAAGTCTCAGTTTTTTTACTTTTTTAAGAACCCTTGCTTCTCCTTAACAACCTTTTTTTATGATGGAAAGAATATGACACGGCTCGTAGCGTAGCGCGAGACACATATCTGCTGCTCTTAAATACAAAAAAAAAATAAACACATTTGATTAAGAATTTAAAATATTTACTGTCACTAAATTTATGATATAGTCAATACAATAAAGTGAATAAGATTGGATGTTTTTCTAAATATATTTATATAGTGTTAGCATTTCTTTTTCTTCAGTGATATCGACATTAGCTTGATCATTAAGGGTAGTCATGTCCACGTCAGCACTAAGACAGGTAATCTAACTTGCCAGCCATGGCAAGAATTTGATCAACGGCAGCCTCATGGTGGTCGCGATGCATGACTAATTAATTTGGTCTTCTTGCAAAATTATGAACACGTTTTTGCATCACTGCAAGTAATTAATAAAAAAAAACAAGGGTTGGTGAATGTTGTTCAGACTTCTACGCAAGTAATTAATTAAAAAAAAAAATAGGGGGTTGGTGAATGTTCAAATTTCTATGTTGATGTCATTTTTACAAAGAAAAATGATCTTTTTTTTTTTTGTGTTCTCTAAAGAGAGAAACTGCTAAGACTTGTTTTTGAAAGAAAAATAGTTTTTGAAAAAGCATGCTAAAAGGTGAGTTAAAATCTTGGGTACAAAAAGTTCCCAAGTGTTTAGTCTATTTTTTTAAAAACTTGCAACATTGCCACTTAACTAAAAACAAATAGTTAGGTGTAAGAATCCATGTGATGATATTTTAGCAACAAGTGGACATTACAAATATTTTAGAGGACAAGGGCACATACTAAAGATTATGCTTTTCATTTAATTGAAAGTATCAAAAAATAGGATAAAATAATTTTTCATGAGGTATTTTTCACTATATAATTTTTCATGCACTTGAAATATATTTGGATGGAAATTCAACAATAAAATATTTTATGATGAAAATCATTTTTGTGATACCAAATTAATTCTCACAAAGACTTGATTATATATATTGACCTTAGGCATCTTCAATTCCATATAACATTCAAGGAGCCTATATAACATCCAAACCAGCTTATCATGAGCTATGCCGCATTTCATATTAGAGTTTCTTTTGAGCAAAAAAAAAAAAAACAAGAAGATATCTAGGCATTGATAATGTGTCTTCTAAATTTTTTTAATTTTAACCATGAATTAAATGATATTATGATCTAATAATGAGATGAAAAAAAATATGTGATTCACTTTGGTTAACTTGGGTGAACCTGTGAAACTCACGAAGATAATCTTGAGAAAAAAATTGGAAAGCTCAATTCGGAATTAATTCAATGTTGAATGATGAAATCGGTAAAAAAAATCTAATAAAAAAAAGTTAACTTGAGTCAACCAAGCAAACTTACAATATAACATTACCAGATTCAATAATTTTTTTATCCCAAAGATTATTTTTCATTTAATCACACGACAATAAAGCACGTGATTTTTTGTGTGTGAAACAATATATTTGTTTAAAAGTAAAAAGAAAAAGAAATCATGCTAGGCACATGGGTCTGAGATAACGAGGGTAAATAATTAACAAAAAAATGTGAAATTGTATTTTTTTTTTAAATTAAAGGACACAAAAGACATTAAACAAAAAACAAAACCCTGGATGCCACATATCAACCCCTTAAATTGCTACCGAATAATGGATTCAATCGGGTTCAATGATTTGTTTTATCAGTTTTCTTAAACCAAATATAAAATAGAAAAAAAAAAAAGAAGAAGAAGGGGAGCCCAGCCTTGTGGACTTGGGCATAAAAAAATACCCAACTAGCGCATACTAGCCCTTTTTCTTTAATTTCTTAACGGGACAAGCCATTTTAAAAAGATAACAGACAATGCATTACCTACTTTCTGCAGTTTGTTGGAAAATCAGGGAATCAATTTTTTTCAATTTAAAACTCATTCTTTATTTAAAATACCTATAAAACATTATAAACACCTTGATAAATCTGTCTTTGGCCACTAAAAACTCAAAAAGCATCTCAAACAATTAAAATATATCCAAAGCCAAAATGATTCCCGTGGTTAGATCTACTTCCCCTAGCAAGAGAAGAACAAAAAACCTACCCTTATGAAATAAAACCCATTAACACCAAAATGACATCTAGGCCAACACAGTGTCCCACGCTACACCAAAAAAAGACCAAATGAAAAGAAAAAACTAGATATTGGTAACATGTCTTTAAAAAAAATGAAAATATTTTATTTATAAATTTAAAAATAGTTTATACTAGATGATATTTTTATCTAACATTGAGAAGGAAACACATTGGATCAATTGAGGTTATTCCGGGTTAACATGCGAAAGTTATGAGGATAATATTGAAATAAAACAATTAGAACCTAAATCTCAAATTAGTTCAATGTTAAAAGATAAAATTGATATAAAAAAACTTGATTTTTTTTTTTAGAAAAACCTAAGAGAACTTGAGTCTACCAACCAAACTTTTGAAGCAAGTTACGTATGTCATTGAATTCATTAAATTTTTTATTTCAAAGATTATCTTTTATTTAATAGATTTACATAATAATAAAGCAAATATGATATTTTCTAATGATATATTTTTTAAAAAGAAAACAAATACATGACATACATGTGACTGAAATGGCAAAAGCAAATCGTTGATAACAAAGGATAAAACATCATTTTTAAAAAAAAATAATTAATTTAATTAAAAAAATAGATAATAAATAATAAAGAGTGAAATTGCATTTTAAAAATTATAATTTGAGGTATTAAAAGTGCATTAAACAAAAAAAAAAACAATTGACTAGATGTTATGCCTTAACTTGTTAAACTTGTGATCCGTGTTATGGTACTAATCAGGTTAAATTGTTTTATGTATTTTAAAAAAAAGGCCAAAAAATCCCAACAATGTTGGCATATGGCCTAAAGCATGGGCCTCTGAAAGGAATAACCCAGGCATACGGGCCTTTCAGCCAATGCCCGCACATGTGGTTCTGTATTTTTTTTTTATTTATAGGGGCATATCACCCCTTTTATTTCTTTTATCTAAAATATGAAGACAACATGTCACCCATCTATGTCATCTCCCAACCCAGATTTCATCTATTACTGTGGTAGCCGAAAAATAAGGGTTATGGGTTTTTAACTCACCAAACCCATTTAAAGTTGAAAACACTCGAAAATCAGTCCTAGGACATGTACAAACCTATTTAGCAACCTATTAAAGCAAAAGAAAAAAAAACAATTCAAATCACAAAACCAAATCAAATAAATTTTCTCTTCCTCGACTTATATATGATTTTAGATAAAATAAATGCTTAAAACAACCTCTATAATACTCCCCTCACCGAATATAACTCATTGACATTAATTTCAACTATTTTAGTGGTCAAAATAGGTATAAATGGTGACTCTCTCTCTCTCTCTCTCTCTCTCTCTCTAAGCTTAAATCTGACGAGCTTTTTTTTTGTCCTTTATAAAAAAGAACTAAAAAAATAAGAAAAATGAATTTTGGTATCAAAATTGAATTTCTAAAAAGTAAAGGAACTGATCACCTTTAGGCCAAGAAAATAAGGGACTATATTAAACTTCTTGTATGACATTCATAGCAACCACCTATGTTACCCCCCTCACTTTAATCCTTTGATTTTTAATCCAATCCTTCCTCCCAAAACAAATATGCATTCGGGTACAAATTTAGGCTAAAAAAGGCTCAATTATATAAAAAAAGTTTAAGGATCAAATTATTTTTTTAAAAAAAATTGACTATTCCAATCCATTGTGATTTGTGAGAGAGTGTGTAGTGAAAATGACTATAGTGAAAACCCCACATGTTTTATTTTTTTTTATTTAATGATGTGTAGAAATTTCTACAACATTAAATACTTGGACAAGTATATTAAATTTATTAATTTTTTTATCATCAAAACAAATAAGCCAGGAGTGATTAAAAATCTTTGGGCTAGCATATAATGCATGCGCGTGCGCACGCACACAAATATATTTCCTAGTAAGCTTATATATAATTATTAAAACATTCATTACAAATATAACAATAAAAGCTCTAATCTTATTTAAATAAAAAAAAATATATCATAACTGGATTTTAAATGGTATGGTAATCATTAATATTAAAAATAATTTATTTAAAACTAAAAAGTTCTCTAGCCTACAAAACTAAGCTCACATGCTATGCCTCTAAATAAGCCGTAGGCATATTTGAACTTGAATCAAACGCACTTGTTTAACACCTTTTTTGTTATAATGAGTGGACCATGCATCATCCACTCAATATTAAAATTACCGTAAATGATATGCTGTTTATTGAAATAATTTTCAACTATCTCTTCTTGTAACCGAAAAAACAAGTTTTAATTTCATCACCCTCTAAGCTCTATTTTCACCCTATTTTTGATAAACTTGGTTTACTGGAATTATGAATCGATATTTTATTAAGCATCATTGGTGGCTTTATATAGCCATATAGAAGGTATCAAATAACAAAAGTAACAGCAAAAGCAAATAACATGGGTTGTGGCCAAAGACCAGATCAACGCCCTGATATTTAGGGATTATTGCTAACAGAAAACATAAAAAACTAAAGACTAAGTCTTCTCAGGTGACATTTCCCTCTCTTAAACTGACGATTCTTCTTCAGTTTATACCCGAGTTTTGACGAACACCCATCAACATGCGCAGTTTCTGAAAAGCTGCTCGTGTTAAGGGTTTAGTCATAATATCGGCCAATTGTTCTTGAGAATAACAGTGCAGCAACGTCACAACCCCATCTCGAGTTAGATCATGAAGGAAATGGAAGTGAACATCAATATGTTTGCTTCGACCGTGTATGACAGGATTTTTTGAGAGTTTAATGGCAGAACTATTATCACAATACATTATTGTTGCTCTCTTGGAGTTCTGATTAAGTTTTCTAACATTCTTCGTAACCATATGACCTGACAAGCACAGGATGCAACAACAATGAATTCAGCTTCAGTTGTGGAGAGAGTGACTACCGGTTGTTTCTTTGAGGACCATGATATAACTCCAGAGCTTAACAAGAATAGAAAACCTGAAATGCTTTTCCTATTCTCTAAGTCTCTTGCATAGTCACTATCGGTGTAACCGAGAAGCTCTTCATTGCCTTCGTGTTTATAAAATATTCCATACGCGAGTGTGCCTTTGATATACCTAAGCACTCTTTTCATTGCTTGCAGATGGATTTCTGTAGGATAGGTCAGGTGTCTGCTAAGCATATTAACCATGAACATAATATCTGGTCTGGTAGATGTTAGATACATCAAGCTTTCTATTATCTGCATATATATAGTATTATTAACTGTTGTGCTTGTGGATTCTTTGACCAGCTTAAATCCTGGAACGATGGGATTAAATACACCATTACAATCAGCCATGTTGAACTGTTGCAGCACCTCCTGGGTATACTTTCTTTGACATATAAAAATTCCATCAGCTCGTTGAAATACCTCTAAACCTAGAAAGTATCTCATTCGACCAAGATCAGTCATATCAAATTTTTTCATCATGGATTGTTTAAACGAATTAAACATCATCTCATTGTTTCCAGTAATTATGGGATCATCTTCATAAAGACACACAATTAAAAAAGTACCTTCTTCAGTTTTCTTTAGGAAGAGAGTATGTTCATAAGGACATTTCTCAAACCCTTCCTTTAAGAAATAAGATTCAATCCTACTGTACCATGCCCGTGGAGCTTGCTTCAAACCTTACAAAGCTCTCCTTAAACGACACACCTTCTTTTCTGCTCCTTTTATCACATAACCAGGAGGTTGTTCAATGTACACCTCCTCATTCAACTCACTATGAAGGAATGCAGACTTAACGTCAAGTTGAAACAATGACCACCCCTTCTGTGTTGCTAGTGAAAAAATTAACCGTATAGTATCCATGCGAGCCACAGGTGCAAAAACCTCCATATAGTCCACCCCATATTGTTATGTGTATCCTTTAGCAACGAGGTATGCTTTGTATTTATCAACTTCTCCATGTTTATTAAGCTTAGTCTTGTATATCCATTTAACCCCAACTGTTTTTGCACCGTGGGGAAGATTAGTGATTTCCCATGTATTATTCTTTCGAATTGCTGCAATTTCAGAATCCATGACATCTTTCCATTTGGCACTTCGAGCTGCATTCTTATAGGACAAAGGGTCTTCATCAATAAATAAAGCAAAGTTACCTTGATTGTCATCAGAATAAGTATCTCCACTGTCATAATCACACATCCAGATTGGTGGTTGACGAGGATGATTTCCACCACGTTGTGAAACAGAGTTTGCAGTCGTTTATTCTTCAGCTACTAAATGTTCCAAATTTCCTTGATGGCTTTCATCATGATTATCTGCAGCATCATGAAAGTCATCTTGATTATCAGCAGTATCAAAGAATCCATTGTCTTCTTCATGAGCAATTTCGCCTGAATTTTTATCTAGTGTTTCATCTTGGATATTATTATTATTGTCTGTATCATTCCAATTAAGGGAGGCTTGTATTGCCTCAGTATGAGTATCATCCCACGACCAACTTTCTTCTTCATTAAAAATAACATCACGGCTGACAATCATCTTTTTAGATAGTGGATCATACAAGCGGTAAGCTTTGGACTCTTCACTGATTCCTAGCAGAACACATTTTACACTTTTATTGTCCAGTTTGGTGCGTTTGTTATCTGAAACATGAGCATAAGAAAGGCATCCAAACACACGGAAATGAGTGATAAAAGGTTTAGTGCCACTCCATGATTCTTTTGGTGTTTTATTTTGAATCGCTAGTGTGGGACTTCTGTTGAGTATGTGTGCTGCCCAATTGACAGCCTCAGGCAAAAAAGTTTTTGGAACTCTTCTACTGGTGAGCAGACTTCGAACCATATTCATGATGGTTTGATTTTTTTTATTTTGGCCACTCCATTTTACTGAGGAGTATAACTTGTTGTGAGTTGGCGATGTATCGCATTAACTGTGTAAAACTCAATAAACTTAGTAGATGTAAACTCCCCCCTCGATCAATTCGCAAACCTTTGATACTGGTAGTAGTTTCCTTTTCAACCTTCCCTCTAAAATGCTGAAACATTTTAAAAGCATCAGACTTTTCAGCCAAGAAGAAGACCCACAACTTTCGGCTAAAGTCATCAATGAATGTTAACACATATCTCTTATGACTATTAGATATAGGATTAATTGGCCCACATATATCCGAATGAATAAGCTGAAGTGGGTGTGATGCTCTCCACATACTAGCTCACGGGAAGGAGCTCCTATGTTGTTTTCCCAATATGCAATGTTCACATAACAAGTTTGAATATTGCAATTGGGATAATCCATGCACCATTTGTTTCTTCTGTAAAGTTTTAAGACCTCCAAAGCTCAAAAGGCCATAACGGTAGTGCTATAGATGATTTAAATCGAGTGTTGGTGTGAGAAAACACTGCTAATTTTGAGTTTGAATCTTGGCCAACAGAATGAACATTCTTTTAAAAGACATTCTTGTCTCAAAAAATAAGACCCCTCTCTAGATGATTACACCTTGCATGTATTGTTGTGCAACAAAGTTCCTAGACCTTTCTCCTATAATTGACCAATGCTTAAGAGATTGTTTTTCAACTCAGGAAGATAGAATACCTTTGTAATGATTTGTGAAATTTGATTGATTTGAAGATGAATTTTGCCTTTTCCCACCACACCAATGCTGGAATTGTTTCCTAGCTTTACAGACTTACAAAAGCTCTCATCTATCTCTGAGAAAAATTCCTTGTGATCGCACATATGATTGTTGCAACCTGAATCTAGAAACCATGTTGTTTCATCAGGTGTTTTCTCAACATGAGCCATGAGAAGCATCTCCATCGTATGATTGTCAATCATCTTCATCATGTGGTTGTTTTTTGCATCTGCAGGAATTTCTAGTCCTTCACAGTAGCTGCATAACTTCTTGTCTTCACTGCACAACTTCTCTGTCTCGTCAATTTCAGTTAATGCCATAAGCAGTAGTGGTTCTTCGTTAGTGGCTTCAGTGAAATTTACTTGTGACTTGTTTCTTCTTCCTTTCCTTGGACATTTATACTGGAAATGTCCAAGGTCATGACAATAAAAACACTCAACAAGAGATTTGTCAGTACCTTGTCTCTCACGTCCTCGTCCCCTGCCTCGAAAAGAACTTCTACCACGACTTGGTTTGCTAAAATTATTGTCATGTGTGATTTGTAATGCTTGTTCTTCAACAATATAGCCTTGCATACGTTGAGCATGAACCAATAGGCTACTTTGCAGTTTGTCAATAGACATTGCGTCTAAGTCTTTGGACTCTTTAATGGAACACACCACGTAATTGAACTTTGAAGTCATATAACGCAGAATCTTTTCAATAACTGTGACATCAGACATCTTTTTGCCATGGAAACGTATTTTGTTTGTGATGGTGAGGGTCCGAGCAAAGTAGTAAGAAACAGTCTCTCCTTCCTTCATGTGTAGAGTTTCAAAGTCTTTGCGAAGGGCTTGCAATTGTGCTCGTTTGACCCTAGCATTACCTTGAAACTTCTTCTTCATAGAATCCCATATTCCCTTTGAGGTCTCTTTGTCCAAGATCGTCTCAAGGATTGAACGATTGATGGCTTGGAAAAGATAATTTTTTGCTCGTAAGTCCTTCAACCTTTGATCTGCCACCTCCTTCCTTTGTTCATCTGAGAGATCAACATTATCTACTGCAGCAGAAATTCTAGTCTCAACTACATGCCAGTATTCTTTGGAGCGGAGAAAATTCTCCATCAACATGCTCCAATGATCATAGTGCCTGACAAACCGAGGGATTGCTGGTTGAATAAAACTCCCCTCACTAGTCATTTTAGCTGTGGCTAAAGAAAGAAAAAAACTTTGACACAGGTTTCTAGCTGCAGCTAAAGAAAACAACCGTGTGCTTTGATACCAAATGATAAACTTGGTTTACTGGAATTATGAATCGATATTTTATTAAACATCATTGGTGGCTTTATATAGCCATATAAAAGGTATCAAATAATAGAAGTAACAACAAAAGCAAATAACATGGGTTGTGGCCAAAGACCAGATCAACGCCTTGATATTCAGGGATTATTGCTAACAGAAAACATAAAAAACTAAAGACTAAGTCTCTCAAGTGACAATTTGGACTAGTAAATATCTCTAAGACAATACTTGAAACCTAAATTATCCATTCCAATTCACCCTAAAAATAAAAAATTAAAATTCAATTCTAAAACCTTTTAGCGACTTTATCTGGCATGGTTAACTATCATTGAACTTTTATATTAATCTTTTTTTATGATCAAAATGTGGTCGAACAAATTCTCTCTCTCCTCTTTTCATTTCCTGTGACTTTCTCTCTAATATCTATGAATACAAGGATTGGAACATAATGACAGCAAATTCATAAAATCATAAAACTCTAGGGTCCAGATTGAAAAAATGAAAACTCCAGAGGCCAAAGTGAACTCTTACCACGATTCCCTTACAGTGACGTCTATATTGCGTTTGTGAGTAGAGGACCATGAAAAGTACTTGTATATTTTATAATGTAATTATAACCAGTGAAAAACTAATTAGTGGATAAAAATGTAAAATGCAAAAAAAAAAAAAAAAACCTCTAAGGTTATAAACCTCAAAAATATCATACACTGTATAAGTAGTCTTAATATTACTATCAAATAATTTCTTATAACAATTTTATTTTTAAAATATAAAAAATTCTCAATTAAAGTTTTTCATCATTTGAAAGATTTTCCATTCAAATTATGTTTTTTTTTTATTTCTATAAAAAAACAACAGTATTTGTAGCAATTTATAATAGCAGCAGTACTAATAAAATTATATAAGAACGTGTATGATCGAAGCCATTACCAAAAGCTTGTTGACTGTCCAATAAAAAAGAGCGAAAAAAGAATTAAAAATAAGAATCCTAGGTGTGAATATATTTATAATAGCGATGTCGTGTTTTTTGAACGAAAAACATTACAAGCTTGAGTTTTCCATGTTTGACCAAGCATATTGTCGCCATTACCTAAAACTTGTCACCCTTTCTGTTTTTCTTTTTCAAACTTTCATACATGATGGTGATCTTGTTGGTGTAAAAAAGGGAAGGTGAAGTGCTTTTTGGAAAATGTAATTATAGGTATTTTTTAAAATGTTTTTTATTAAAAAAATATATTTTTTATTTTTATATATTAAAATGATTTAAGAATACCAAAAAAATATTAATTTGAAGCAAATAAAAAAATAAAATCTTCTTAAATTTTTTCAAAAATATTTTTAAAATATAAAATTAAACATGACCGTAGAACAAAAGAGCACATAACAATATAATGATATGCAGAAACCAAGAGAGGAATGAAGAACGTCAAGCTTTGAATTCATCAAAGCACTCGTGGTTGTTGACTTGAACTTCGAGATTAAAATAGTAACTAGGTTTGAATGAATGATATTTCTACCACGTTATTGATATTTCTATTCAAACCCCTTTAATCTGTTCTTGATTTTCTTCGGAGAATTCCACGACTGCTCTAACTTCTGAAGCTTGCTTCTAGTACTGAATTTATTTATATATAACGTAAGACCACGGGGGGGTCAAGATTGTCACACATAATATCCTGCAGACACAGCCTCACAGATCATACCCTCCACTTTACTTTATTAAAATATTAGTGAGATTTGATGATATGTCTTCGCTTTTTTTTCTTTTTTTTTTTAATTTTTAGATGGGATCGAGTATATATATGACTGTGAATGTCTGATTGTCTGAAGTGTCCCTTTTTATGCACCCTTCAGAAAGAGAACAAGTAGCGATCTAAAAGATTAAATATTTTCAATTTATTTCGATTTTATATTCAGAAACAGTTTTCTGAATAACTTTGATCAGGTCCCAGATTGCCTCCATTGGTGTCTGACAGTGTATGGGTTTATCGTTTTCCTTGTTATCCTCAGCCTGGAAAGAGATTGTACGGCACAGCAAGTTTGTTTTGGCCTACGACATGTGTTTGAGCCCTAAACATGGCGGTGTAACTTCGAGATCACTTAGCTTTAAGCTAATAAATACAGAAACCACGACAAAGGCGATAAAGTCTAATACGAATAACATTAAGAATTCAAGAAAGTTGAAGTACTGTGCACCTGTAACAGTATCGCTGGAGCAATCTTTGTTATTCAAGAGTCTAGTTCAAGACAGGGGGGAATTGGGTTTGAATAGTTTCAATGGAAGAGATGGATTGCTGCAAAAACAAGTTCCAGAATTTTATTTTTCACCGAGACCAGTAAGTGAGCTTGACGCTGCTGCAGTTAAAGTTCAGAAGGTTTATAAGAGCTACCGGACTAGAAGAAATCTTGCAGATTGTGCGGTTGTGGTTGAGGAGCTCTGGTTAGTCCTTGGATAATCTGCAATTGCCAAGAAATTGCTTAAATCTTCATGTTTCTTGTTCTTGGTGGATGGTTGTAATTGGTTTGTTTGACACATTGCAGGTGGAAGGCCTTGGATTTTGCTGCTCTCGAGCGGAGTTCTGTGTCGTTCTTTAATGATGAGAAACCAGAAACCGCTGTTTCCAGGTGGGCAAGGGCTAGAACAAGGGCTGCCAAGGTACCTTCTTGCCATTTCTAGTTTCAACAGATTAATGTTTTATATTTCCATAGAGAAACTGAAACATTTCGTTTCTTTCTTCCGACAATCAAGTGGATATTTAAGGAAGTGATCTCTCATTGCAGGTGGGAAAAGGCTTATCAAAGGATGAGAAAGCTCAGAAGCTAGCCCTGCAACATTGGCTTGAAGCTGTAAGTTGATCTCAACACTTCAATGTGAAACTGTAATAATGCCAAGTGGGCTTGATCGGAAACCATTCCTATCAACATTGAGCAGAAGCTTGGGCATTTCTTTTGCAACATGATACCAGTGGTCTAACGCAAACTAACTCTGCTTTTTGCCATGGATAATAGATTGATACACGCCATCGATACGGTCATAATCTGCACTTTTACTATGATGTCTGGTTCAAAAGCGAGAGCAGCCAACCTTTTTTCTACTGGTAAGCACTTTCTCAAACTGCTGTCCGGTAAAATTGATGCTTGGAAGCTCGATATAACGTTAGCAGAATTCGAAACAACGAATATTATGGGATAATTAATGTCACACAACTGCATTTCAGCCCTCTTTCTTCCTTTTTGACTGACAATATTGTCCTGTGCAATGAAATGAAGGTTGGATGTTGGAGACGGCAAAGAAGTAAATCTAGATAAATGTCCGAGGCCCACTCTACTCCTTCAATGCATCAAATATCTTGGACCGGTAAGCTACATGACAATTCCATACTAATCTTCAGCACACAAGATTCACTAATCTGATGTTCTTATGATGTTCCAGAAAGAAAGGCAAGCGTATGAAGTAATAGTTGAAAATGGGAAGCTTGTTTACAAGGAAAGCGGAATGCTGGTGGATACAGATGAAGGTTCCAAGTGGATATTTGTGCTTAGCACGGCGAGGGCTTTGTACGTGGGGCAAAAGAAAAAGGGTAGGTTTCAACACTCTAGTTTTCTCTCCGGCGGCGCTACAACGGCCGCCGGAAGATTGGTTGCACACGATGGGATTCTTGAGGTAAATTTTCATTATTACCATGCTCGTACACACGCTTGTTAATTTAATTTGCATCTCCAGTCTCCGGCAACACATTAATTAATTCGTCAAGGACCTGAACAAGCTCGCCTCTAATGCTACGCAGGCTATATGGCCATACAGTGGACATTACCACCCAACAGAAGAAAACTTCAAGGAATTCATTAGCTTTCTCCAGGAAAACCACGTCGATCTTACCAACGTTAAGGTACGCTGATGTTCCTGTATATTTGTCCACAACATTAGACACAACTGTCTTACATATGCGGCATGTGTTCCTGTATATTTGGTTGAACATGTCTAATTTGTGCTTTGAAATTAGTTTCAGTACAGAATAGCTGATGAGTGGTGTTGTTTCCTTTCATCATTTTGTAAAACAGAGGTGTGCAATTGATGACGACAGTCCTTCAATTAAGGCGACTGAAGAGGAACATAAACCAGAGTCTATTTCGGGCCCCGCTGATATCTCACAGGTGACCGATGCAAATGCATCCGATCATTTAGACGCTGCCACCATCATAGCCGTTGATCTAGCAGACAACACCATCACCAACAGTTCCAATCCGCCGGCTACTGTCTTTGACTTGACCGAACGATTGCCATGCAATTGGACCACTGGGACTGGGGCCCGGATTGGGTGTGTGCGGGACTATCCTAAAGGACTACAATCGAGAGCACTTGAACAGGTCAACCTGTCGCCTCGTGTGGCTCCTGGGCATCTGGCTAACTATGGCCCGGTCCCTTCTCCACGCCCTAGCCCAAAGGTCAGGGTCTCACCTAGGCTTGCATACATGGGAATTCCCAGTCCTAGGACCCCAATCGCTGTAGCTAACTAGGGCATCATTTTATGTTCACCGAAAAAGAAGATGACGGAGGGGATTGAGGAGCTAACCGTATTC
>JAAWWB010002166.1:0-25003 GCA_018804465.1 Populus tomentosa
TTATACTTTTAAAATAAAAAACACATGAAAATATGTATGATCTATATATTCTTGGTGTTTTTGTATTTTTTGTTACAAGATAGTACGTAGTTATATTATTACATAAATATCATGTAAAATAAAGAAGTCAATAAAAAGTACCTATAAATTAGTCCATACCCAGTAAATCTATTCAAGTTTTATTGATTAGACTAGCGTGTGGGATTTTTGAAATTGACTAATATGAATTGGCGAGAGTTTAACTTGAGAAAATTATTAATATGGTATTTTAAATAGTATAAATATAAGTTTTTTTATATGTATTCCAATTTAAAATACTATTTAAAAAATCCAAATTTTAACTCATCTCTTTATCATACTCAAGTTCCAATCTTTATTCTTTCTATATAATAAATCAATGGCTAGATTTCCTCCCTTTAATCATAGCTTTCTTGAAAGATACTTGGGAATAATAGAAAGGATTTTGCTTATTGTTTTGGCGATCCCATTGGGGCAGGGATGATGAGCCAAATAACACTTTTTTTTTTTTTTTCAACTTTTGGCTTCAGCGTTGAAGATGCCCTTACTCTGCATTTGACAAACTAAAGCTAAGTCTAGATGAACATCAATGCCCTATTTTTCAATGAACATCAATCTTGTCCTTGCTTAAAACGTTTAATCAGATAAAGATTAGGCTATGCCTGAATCTCAATTTCTCACATAGTCACATATTTAAGATTGCATGTGATCATGTGGGCTCCGGTTCAGGAATATATTCTGATTATAAATTATTCTAACCATTAAAATAAACCACAAAGGGCTAGGTGGTTATATGATCTTGAATAGTCTCTTTATTGATGATAATATTGCACACGGCATCCTTAACTTGATCCGATGAAATTAAGATATAGCAGGGTAGTTTTTGCTTAAAATGATATGAAATTAATGTTTTTATATGTTTTTTTTTATATGTGAATTTGATATATTCATATTAAAAATAAAAAATATATATTTTTATGAACTACCAAATACTCAGAATAATACTAGTGTGGAATTCTCTCACCTCTCTATCAAAAGAAGAGAGAAGGAGAAAGGAAGGACATGGGGCATTGCATTGTTAACATGTTTGGGCAATATTTGGAGCTCTTGAATGGACTACCCAACCTCTTAGGAGACAAACCCACATGAAGTTTAGAGATAAAATGGGGTCCCTAGCTTACGGGGAATAGCACTTGATCCTAAAAAACAATTTGGACTTGTTGCTTTAATTACAAGTCCCTCCTTCAAGCTTTGCTAGAACCTCAATCTTGTCAAAACCCGATCTTCGGACTGTAGCTGGTGTGATCCCCACCAACTTCTAGCCAGGACAAATTATGCTCTGCGAATCTTGAGTTGGACTCATATTTGACATTGACTCACAGTTTGGGATGGCGCAGTGAGAGATAAATAAAATCATGGAAATAAAAGTCTTCACATTTGAAAGTGAAGTCTTTATAGTTAATTCGGAAGAAATGGAATCGTTCAGTCTCAAATTTTAATAACAATTATGTGAAATGGGTACAGAATACATAGTGGATATAAGGATTCACAGAAATAAAGATGCAGAAAATCATTGAACCATCAAAGAAATTTGGAAATCATCAAGTTAACCAGAGCTTTATGAATGATTCACATGGTGAAAGCAAACATTATGAGATTCCCCCGAACACAAAAAACATCCTGCTTGTGTTCCTTCGGCAACACTACACACAAGATCTGCCTTTGCTTTGAACCGATTGGGCAATTTTTGTCCAGGGTTGATGATTCCTTGCAAGATCTTTGAAACAAAGGCATGACTAGATCATGACAAGCTTCAATTTGCATCAATATATAGCCTGTGTTTGATTTTTTAATTCCCATTTACCTACTAACTTTTGTGGGGCAGGCTTTCTTGGGACATGTCTTTGAGCAATAACACACGATTGAGCTACCGTAATGGCGGGAAGTGGGAACCCCTATCTTATCATGTACAAGGGTGGATATCCATCATGTCTGTAGGCAAATCCATGGCATCTTTCATGTATTTTGACCATTTATTATTTCTCACAGTTTATGCTTGCTAAGAACTGGTGGACCACTTCCCAATTTTGTTAAGCAACCTACCATATTATTGAATTGAATTTATAACAAGCGACAATTCATTCCAGCATTCTGATTATTGTACCATCTAAACTTTTGATAAATTGTATTTGTAATTGGGTGCCAGCTATATATGTGTGTGTTACATGTGATCATGTAGTAAATTTCATTCTCGTTCATTCAAGAATGGATGAAGATGGATATAAATAAAACGGATACAAAAGAACTCTCCTAAAATAGATATAAAAAATCTCTTTAAAATAAATTAAAAAAAACATATAGGCTTAGTAACCTAAATTCAATATATAATAAAGAGCCTAAGAAAAGTGTGCTCAGGTATAGCAGTCTAAGCCCAATATCTAAGGAGCTTTGACTCAGATAGTACTCTCTAAAAGGCATGAACTCGGGCTTCCATGTCCAAACCTATGTAGGCCGTATTCTTAATTGGAGGTGTATGCCTCAATCTCTTTGTGGGCTCAGGCTTTTATACCCGAGCACATATTAGGCTTGAATTTTATAACCTGAGTTCAATATACAATAAAGAGCCTAAAATAAGTGGACTCGGGTATGGCAGCCTGAGCCTAGCATCCAAGGAGCTTGGGCTCGGGCAATACTCCCTAAAGGGCATGAGCTCGGGCTTCCATGCCTAACCTATGCAGGGCGTACGCTTAATTGGGGATGTACAACTCAATCTCCTTGTGGGCTCAGACTTCTATACCTGAGCCCTATGTGCTCGAGTTTAGAAGCACATCCTGAGCTAAGCATGCTTGGATGTAGGTAGCGTGCCTAGATTCATTTTTTATTATCTGTCACTGCTAGAGCTACCGGTTATTTAGCTTATCAGACAATACCTGCTACTATCATAGCTACCAATCACCTAATTTACTAGAAGCCACATGCTACTAATACAACTACTATTTACCTTGATTTACTAGAAACCACCTACTACTACCACAACTATCAATCACTTTAACTTAACAGGCATGCACCACATGCTACTACCACAATTACCAATCACCTAACTTACCGGATATCACCTGCTATCACCTACCACCCCTCTAAGCTTTTCATATCAAGTTATTAAATATCTTGATTATAAAGAATAAATTAAATTGCTTAAATTAAAAGATCAACTAATTATTTAATATATCAACTTTATTACTTAATATCTTAAATTTTGAGTCTCAATATAATCTATTAAAGAAAAAGGAATGATAAAGATGTGTTCCAAGGTATAGGAAAAAAATGAATTTCACTAACATAAGAAATTGAAAAAAAATAAAAAGAGAACAATGTCCTTAAACTCTCATTTTGTAATCAAGTTATTTAACCCTTACCGTTGAATAAAAAATGATATTTATTAAAAGGTAAATAAAATCATCTATTCTTATATGTTACAACTATTTACTTATATGTCTTTGAACTTTAAGATCAATCAAATGAACCCTTGTGTATTGACATATATTCCAACCGGTTCTTTAATTGCGCTTTTATGATGAAAATGCCACTCAAATCACCAAAAGAAATTTTATTAAAAAAAAAAACTAATTTAGATTTTTTAAAAAAAAAAACTTGGAAAGCCAAAAAAAAAAAAGAACAAAACTTGTAAAAGTCAAAAATATTAGGAAAAAAAACTTGCTCATGGTGCATACAGTGGCCATGGACCAAAACATGTTTCCAATTTCAGCGATACATATGTTTTACATAAAAGCAGTTTTTTTTTTATATAATTTCCTGGTTATGTTTTTTTTTTCAAGTTTTTATTATCTTAAATATTTTCTTGGGTTTTTTTTCTCAAAATTTTCCAGGTTTTTAAAAATTTATTTGTTATCTTGTTTTTTCATGCCATTTTCATCTTAAGGATGATAAAAGACTTATTACGTGATATTTAAATATATAATTCAATCAGTTGATTTTATAGTTTCAAGAACATATTGAAGAATAGGACTCATAAGTCATATCCAAAGGAAAATGAAATAATTTTAAGAAAAATGTGAGTGTTCTAGTGTCAAATTTGATATGCTTGCTCTTTCCCTATTTATACATAATAATTGAATTGGTTTTTAATTTATTCCATTTTTTTTTAGATTCAATTGTTTTTCACTCTGGAAACAAATTATAAACAAGTTTAGTTTTAAAAGTTAAATGACCAATAAATTTTATAATATTTTTTTTAGGCCAATAGGTTAACTTTTCAAATAAGTTCACAGCTTGTTATATTTCTTATAATATCCAAACAATATATGTGATAGTTTGATATTTATGCATTTTAAATTAGAATTCTCATTAATTTTTTTCTTTTCAAAAATAAGATTTAAAAATATTAAGAATCATATTTTTATCACTTTCATAACTATAATTATATTTAAAAAATTTAAGAGTTTACAACAATGGTGATATAAGAAAAAATGATTTTAACAATAAAATATTTTACAAGCGAGAAAAAATAAATATTTAAAAATTGCTATAATTTTTTTAAACAAGCTAAAAAATAAAAAGAAAATCAAAACCACTTGAATGGTATTTAATATGTGTGGGTGTCTAGAGGTCAATATTGATATTATAATAAAATATGAGTTTTTTTATAAATAAATTATAAAAACGAATACATTGATCTTGAAAAAGTATCATGATTAAACTATAATAATTTTTTATTTTTAAAAATAAATTTATTGGTGCTTATTATTATGCTGATACGTATAATTAATAACGATTGATAATTAACAAAGTTCCACAGTTTAACTTGAAGCCAATGCGTGGAGTTCCAACTCCCACAGCAAGTAATACAATTCAAGTTCATTGTTTTAAAAAAATTATGTGTCATCCAAAATTCTTTTGCCCCCCCTTTCGCCACTAGCCTCCTTTTCCCTCTTGGTGTTTTAAAATGAATCCATAAGCTTATTAAAAAAAAAGAAAAAAATATATAATTGAAGCTAGTAATATGATTAATAATTTTTTTTCAAATCAACCAAGTCTTGAATTTCAATCCTCAAATTATCAGAAGCTCAAGTATGCTTCATGTTTTTATCCCGAATGTGATGGTAATTTTGTCTGAATGTTTAAAATAATTGTAATAAGGAAATACTTACATCACTACTGTCAGGAGCAGAACTCCATTGGAGCTTGAGAAGAAAATTAAAAACCTGACCTTTTTTCTTTTTTTTTTCTTTCCCCTTATAGAAGAAACACAATTTCCCCTTATAAAAGAAACACACCCCCATGGCCCCCGATAATATAACCAATAATTATAAGGTTTAATTTCCCATTAATTTCTAAGATTAGAGTTCTGCCGGACTGTTAAGTTTGAAAAGACAACTCAAAATTAATGACAAATCAAAAGGTGTTTCTTCTCCATCAACTGCCACTGATTGAACCTACGTCCTTGAGCGGAAAGGATTCAATCTCCCACAAGAACTTCACGTGTACAAGCAGGTTCGAAAGGCTAAAGCCACAGTCTGTTGGTCCCAGTTTTAGAAAGACACCATTTGAATTTTCTGCAATGAGGATTGGATTTGTCATCCTCCAGATCTTGGGTATCCAAATTTAGACTAAAGATTCAAAAATTTTATATGCCACGTGGGTGGTCGGTGGATGTTTTTGACCAGCACAGCCAGAGATTAATCTCTCAATCTTCACTCAAGTCTCTTTTCATGTCACCTCCAAACTGTCTCATCAGAAAAAAAAAAAAAAAAAAGCATGAAAATAAAATGAAAATCCACCCACCGGTAAAAGCCATCCCGGCCATAGGTAAAACTTGAAAACCCTGAATGTAAGGGTACATATACTCTTAAAAATATTAATTTTTCCTCATGAGCTACCCCTCCGCGGCCAATGAAAATTTAAAAACTTTTTATTGAAGCCTATAATATATGAGGAATGGAAAATGATTATTTTGATTTCCTATCATTAATTTGCATGCATTGTTTGTTATGGTAAGGAAAATAATTGCATATATGTATATGTATAAAAAAGAAGAAGCAGCAGTCATTAGATTAATACAATTTATAAGGTGATGATGATGCTGACTTACGTTTTATGGGATATTTGGGGTTTTTTATTAGACCAACGTGGCATGGTCATTTTCAAGGGGACGAACCCTATGTGAAGCACGGATATAATCGGGTCCATTGATGTTGATATATTGTGTGTAAACATTTTTCACTTAATATACAAATCCTTGCTTAGTTTCACATCGCATGTCAAAGCAGTCTTAATAAAAATCAAGGAAAAAGAAGTTTTGGTCACCACTACAAGTTTTTATCATTATTTGAAATAAAAAATAGATTTAAAGAATGAAAAATAAATAAATTCCCAAGTTATAATAAATATAAAAACATCTTGGACCGGATCGCATTATAATATCAAACAGAACTTGTAGAATTAGGGATATTGTGTGTATTAGTTTGCAACTTTTTCGTGGGAAAATAATGAAATTAACTTTTTCTATATTTGCATAAAAAATAGCAAAGAAAACCCGTTAGTATTAACCAAACTTAATTTGACTTCGTAATTAACTTCTTGGTTTTCCTTGAGGTTGTTTAATTGAATGTAAAATAAAATACGGTTCATATGCATTTATTTCGTTGGATTTGGATGAAATTCTAAAATGATTTAAAGTTCAGGAGATGGCATTCATTTAGTCCTTTTTAAATTTTATACTCAAATATGATTAATTTCAACTGCATTTTAAGATACATGGACTTGTAAATGTTTAATATATACAAGATAGGTGGTCTACGCTTTATTAAGGGTATTATTGAATTTTCTATAATTTAAAAATGCAATACTGAAGCGCTATCAATATATTTTAAAGAAGGGAAAAAAATCCACAACTTGATATTATATATAAAAAATTAAGATTACTAATCCACAAGAATCCAAACATATAAAAATAAAGTTAGGGAAAAAAAATCAGTTAACAAAAAAAAATTTAAAAAAACAAAGAACCAACAAATTCAGGTGTTGTCGCCAAAACTTATAAGCGAGATCATGCGAATGAGATAATCCAATAAAAAGTAAAATGATGGGTTGATCCATGACTCGGGCGACCTTGGGGCTTAGGGCTTGTCAAGTTTCAAAAGAAATTTGAGAAGAATTAATCCGGTGTGAAACAATTAAAAACATAGGTTGACCTGTGACTTCGTCAACCCATAAAAAACCTAGTCAAAATTATGTCGAAAGTCGTCGACAATTTTATTTTATTTTAAAATGAGGTCAATTTTATTTTTTTTATAAAATAAAAAAAATTGTTTGACTTAGGTTAACTAGGGTGGACCCACTCGACATATGATCCAGTACTTGCCCCGGATATACTTCTGGAAAATGGGAGGACAACATAAAATTTTAAATTAAATGGAAAAATGAAAAAGAAAAATAAAATTAACATAAAAATCCAAAACAAAAAATAAAATTAAGAGAATGAGAACAAAATTTGAAAAAATAAAAAAAACCAAGATCATGGATCCAATGATAATATTAAAAATAAATTAAAATTTGATAAAAGGATTAAAAATCAAAATTAAAAATCAAAACATTGAGAGTCTAACCTTAAATATCATCAAACTTTAAATTGAAGAGTAAAATTAAAATTAAAAATCAAATTAACAAAAGAATCCAAAATAAAAAATAAAAATAATGAGGACCAAAATTGAAAAAAAAAAGATTATGGATTCAATGATGAAATTGAAAAAACATTAGAATTTGATAAAAGGGTTAAGACTCAAAATTAAAAATTAAAACATTGAATACCTAACTATAAATATCATAAAACTTTGAATTGAAGGGTAAAATTAAAAAGAAAATTAAATTCACAAAAGAATCCAAATCAAAATAAAAATCAAGAGAATGAGGACCAAACTTGAAGAAATTTAAGATCAAGATTATAGATTCAATGATAAAATAAATAAAAAATTGATAAACAAAAGTTATGAAGGGCCAAATATGAAATGACATAAAGTAAAGAGGACATAGTTGATTTTTTTCATGGCCAACATAAATTTCAATGGGGAGGAGATAGAGAAGAGAAAACAAAGTAATGGTCAACAACAAATAATTATTGAAAACAACACACTCGTCGTCTCACATGGAAAAGGGCGTTGTGGAGCTTTAAACGTCATAACAAAATTTGGTGTTTTTCCATCAAATGACGGCTCACGCACTGCTCAAAGACTGCAGAGCCACCTCAAACTCTGGTGCATGCCGACATGTTTTTTATAAAAAAAAATTTAAAATGAAAAAGGACTAAATCACCCATGGATCAACTTAATAATAATATAAAAACTTATAGAAAATGATAGAAACATCCCAATACTCGAAGCTTAGAAAATTTGATTTTAAAGGTAATTAATCATTCCAAATTTTAGAAAAAAAAACTCAAAAAACTAAAAGAATCCTTTAAAGCAATTAAATGAAAATAAATTTCAAGGCTAATTTAGTAATTGTATTGTATTTAGAAAAGATAAAATAACTGTAATGATCCTCATGAATCTTGCAAAGATAATTGAATCCTCGTGAAAAGATTATATTACTATTCTAGCAAAACAAGTTGTTCTTATACGGTAGGGTAAAATTAATAATAAATTTATTTGCACAGTAAATTATAAATGTATGCATAGTGAAAGTCGATCTTTTCAACTTTTGATATAATAAATCAATTTTAAATACCTTGATATTCTATTATACTTGCGCTCGATTACAATCTTAGAATTTATACATGTAGTTTGAAAATTTTCAATTATCACGACATGTTTGTAACAAACATGATAAAGTCATGCCACCATAATTTTAAATGCTTTTCTGCAAAATAACTGTAATATTAATTAATAATCCATGGATCGTCAATAAAATACTCATCAACTCGTTAAGACTAGTTTTGAAAATCACAAACATGAACCACGACAGAAAAATAAAGGTTACTAGAGCAGCTTTGATATTTGATGCGACATCACGTCCAGATATCTCTCTCTCATTGCACGTGTCAAGCATTAAAGCTGGTCCCACATTCACGGAATTTCCTGTCATTTCCTTTTTAATGTTGCTGTTGAGACTATGCTACAGTGCTCACTGAAAGGATTATACATAAGATGGCAATATTACAATGTGTATCCCATTTCCCATCCCATGAATAAGAAAGCAGAAATATAGAGCAATGATTTCCACTTTTTAATTCACTTTCCTCACTCGTACCTTCAAATCAATCATTCATATAAAAAAGAATAATAAAGTAAAATCCTCCAAATAAAAATTTATTTGGTTGAGTGCAGGGAATTTCATAGAAGCTTGAAATTTTTCTTGATGAAAGTTCGAAAATTATCTTTTTGTATGATGGAACAAATTTCCATGGATAGATCTTAAATTGCATATTGATTCATAACCCTTTAGTAAAAGTTTCCACCTTTGTGCACTCATGTTGTTCATCGTTGGCAAAACACTACTCGAGCTGCCAAACCCACCTCGTGGTGGCCGAAGGGTGAAGGTTCCGGCTTTGAGGGCTGTTGAACATTTTCAAAAAAATCATTTCCATTCTATATATATTTCTTAAAAGCGCGTTTGTGTTATTAATTGATCAGCTAATTCTGGTATTAATCAACCAAATTGGAAACACATAAAATAAGTCCACCATCTGTCAACATACTAAGAATTTCGTCAAGAGTTTGTAAAGAAAATTAAGAAAATATTAGACAAACATAAGTCAGGAAAATTTGGGTGGAACCCAGTTTAGAAAATTTGAAAGGTGACAAGAGAGAGGGTCACACGAGGGGGGAGGATCAGAGGAGGATTTGAAGTTACACAAGAAGCTAAGCTTTTAAGGTACATATATGTCTGTTGCTCTAAGGATTCTTGCTGTCGCCTTGAATCAGTCTCTCCCTCCTCCCACTCTCTTTCCAGTAAATTAATTATAGGGCGAACCATTGAAATTTGTTGAAGTTACATCCAACTCTTTAATTTTTTGTCCCTAAAATCTTATTGGTCACTCTTAAATCTGAGCAGTAATTAACCAATCAGTTTGATAGCAACAATTTTTAAGAATTTAGGAATTGGGTCTCTTTTATTAATCGATAAATGTAATACATAATGTTTGTGGTAAATGTTTATCAATTTAAAATATATTAAATAATATTTTTTTCAGATTTTATTTTTAATTTGTAATATAAGCATATCAAAACTATTTAAACATTAATCGGATGATTTTTTTTTTATGTGAAAAACACTTTAAAAAAAACGTTAAACTTGTAAAAAATTTAAAAAAGAGTTAATTAATTAACTAAACCACCTCCCCGGCCACTAACCACCCCCTGCAAAACAAATTTTCAATGTGGTTTACCCCACTATTAATGAATCGTTTCCTTTGCAAGCAAACCATTCAACAGACCCATTAATCCCACACTTTCAAGTACGAATTATATTCCCATAATTATATTTAATTAAGCATCCATTAAAACTAACTCTATAAGTACTAAGCTTAACCCACCTTAAGTCCAAGAACACAAGCCACCATCGTCGACAGTACTGTTGATCCACTTCAAATTCTAAATCATGTTCTTCGACAATATAGATGTGAATAAATCAAATGAAAAGGAAACCTAACTTCTCTGTTTTTTCCTTAGGGAAAACTCAAGTTTATTTACTTTTCATTAGAAAATGTCATATCATGCCACAAGGAAAAACCTGTAACCAACCATATCCTATCTCTAATGGAGATCAGATTGATTAAAGTGTATTATATATTCTAAAAATCCAAAGATTATCACAAATTAACAAGACGAATTAACTAAAAATATTTAAGGATAGCTAAACCTCCCTTTAAACTCTTAAGTAAATCTTTGTCATGGGAAATTGTACCCAAAAACAAAACTTACATAGGTCTTTAAATCAATCAATTTAGTGTACATTGAATATCAAGTGCTTTTGGTGAAGATCTACATCAATATGATTTTTTCATTATACCCTAATTAACAGCTCTCTTTTTTTCTTTTTCTTTTTTTCTCGCTTGGCTTAAAAAGAAAGATAAAGAAAGTTCACAAAGAAAAACTTGAGATGCATGTAATCAACCAAAATTAATTATCAGTTAATTAATATTAATATAGAGATCCAGGCAAGATGAAGCACTGTAAAAAATGAACTCTGATTTCAGCTTAAGATAAGATACAAATTCTATCAACAACAACGAAAAAAAAGCTTCGATATTCTTCTCTTGTAAAAGAAAAATCAGAATCCAGAACTTCCCTTTTGTATACTAGTATATAGTATATACATACACTACATGACCTCCATGAAATAGATTTCGATGAACAAAAATTATTAGGATCAGTGGCTCCTAATTAATATATTAGGGTTCACCATACTCATGCCAGCAAAGTAACATAGTAACACATCGCCGGAGAATGTAGAACCTTGCCCTTTGCTCCTTCACTAAGCTACTGCATCTCCGGCCAAAAGATCTGCAGGGCTCTCGAACATGCTTGCTACAGAAGCCTGTGTTCTCTTGCTTCATGATGATGATGCTTAATTTTCTTGCTAGAAAGCAATACTATGCTTCTTCTTGTTCTTGCAGAGGAGATTAATAGATTATGTACTTGAAATATTATTGTGATACTTAGAGCGGTAAAAGAAGTAATAAAGAGTGAGAGACTGAAGAGGAGAGATTCTTGTAATTAATCTGCTGGTATAGAAAGATAGGGTTTGGCCTTTTTATGAGTTCGATTTTGTTCAAGTGATTTGCATAATGGAATGCATTTTCAAGCGTAAAAGACAATAATACCCATGTGAAGCCATTGTCTTGGGACTGCATAATTCAAGTAGCATATGGTAATTTTAATGTACACATGATGGCCTGGCATCAACTAAACTAGGGTATAATTTTTGCGTTATTTATGTAGTACCAGTAGTATTTAGTATTTTCCTTTTTGGCGTCCTTTTTTATTTTAAAAAATAAATTTGTGGTGGCAGTTTAGATAATAACGAGGTTGAAATTAAATATTAAATTATTGATGATTATTGACAATTTTTTAGATTTTGCCAAGGTTTTTGTAGATCTTCTGTTTGGGTACATTTGTTGACTGGAGACCTACATGGGTCATTGCCCAATGAACTGAAGCGTGTGCACGAGCGAAAGCACGTGTCCAAAGCAGGCTGGCTTTAATTTCCAAGGAGCATCAAGTAAGAGAGAGAGAGAAAAATTATTAATGGCAGAGAAGGGTCTGAAGGAAAAGGACCTAGATAAAAAATAAATATAAAACTAACAAGCTTAATCTTAAGATCATGCTCACAAGTTCCCAGAATGTGTTTGACCACCAGCCTCACATATCAGCGTGCTAGACCCATTTTTTGAACCCTAGTTTAAGGGTTATTAGTAAAAATTAAGAAATAAGTTATTTTCCCTCTGTATTTGTTTAAAGTAAAAATTGCAGGATAGTAGCATCTACTATGAACAAAGCAAATACTAACGACGTCGTTGAAAGGTTGAAAATTGAAACAAAAACATCTGCTAGTTTTGGGAGCCCGATTGTTAGCCAGGCTTGTCTCTGCCACTAAATCCACAGGTCTTCCAGAGAGCTACAGCTGTGTCCCACTTCTAACCCATAATATTAATTGGGCTCGTCGAGGTTTTAACACCAACTACTTGAGATGCTGATAAAAGATGCAGGGCATTAAGCAAGCCGTGAAAAAGGTTAGGTTTTGTCCCACATCGGAGCCACACACTTTTTGTTCAATGTTTTAATGAAAAAGCCTGGAACAGAGCTGCTCTCGTGTTGATTGAGAGAATACGTATATTTTAATAAAATTCAGTTTCGAAATAAAATCCGATCCAAACTATATATATTTATATTTTAAATCGACAAATAACAATACACTCGGTTGAAGCTATCCAGTTAAGTGGATCTTCTAACCCCATTTTTTAGTTTTCTTTTCCCATTTTACAGCATAAAGTAGAGAATTATATGACAGAGGATTTTGAGAATTCTTATAACATGCAAGTGACATAATTAAGGGGAAAAAAGGAGAGCGTTACAAGATTTTTATTATAGTAATTGAATATATGAAGTTCATATTAATTTATCTACGGCATGGCAGACTTGCATCACACCATTCCTCCCTTCCCTTATCCCTATAACCATATACAAGCCATAACAATCCTTTGTAATTACGTACATACATTGCATAATTCGATTTGTCATGGTGCATCAGCATGTTTGCTTGTGGCACACATTGTTGAACCGAGAGGATGATAATTTATATATCGGCTGGGGGCAGAATTATGGTGGAATCCTTTTGGCAAGCAATTCTCCACCTCTCCACCATGGAACTGATCTCGCTGCCCGCGTTTTGTTTTCGGCTTCAAGGTCTCGTAATTTGGAGACTTCGTTTCCAATGGCCGTGTAGCCGCCACAACTCCAGCCATGGAACTCGTGCCCGTCGACATTTCTGGTGGCGATAGGAGGAGGACAAGGTAGAAGAAAGCCATGAAGAAAAGAGTAGTAGTGCCAGACATCTTGGGCTAGCTTTATGTGTTGTTTCGAGTCCAGAGGGTGAGGCCTGAGGGGTTTATATAGGGTTTTATCTGTAAGGTTCAAGATCAGGAACGGTGAGGATGCTTTATTTGCTAGCTCGTGAAGGAGATGAAGATATAGATATGACCACCTCATAGCTAGCTAGCAAAGCAAATAATGCTGGTCCTAATAGGACTCCTGCCTGATCGGTGTGAAGCACTTTCTGACCATGCAACGGAGGATGCCCGTGCTCTTCATTACTCTCCCTTCCTTTCTCTTCAAAGTCAAATTCTTTTGCATTTCTACTCCTTCAATTATCAACAATTAATTCAAGGTTATACAACCCTATACATACGTACAAGATCAAATCAATGTATCCGTACGTAAACTCAACTGGATTTTGTAAATTTGTACTTGCATTACTTAAATATAATTAATTAAAATGGTGCGAGGAAATTAATTTTATTTGTAGAAAGAAATTTATCGTGGATACACTAATTAACTAAATATATTAATCTTTTAAAAAATCACTTGATTAATCTTGGTGCTCGAAAGTTAATCTAAGAATATCTCAACTAGTGAATGATTGAATCATTGATTTATCTTTAGATTATCTAATTAAACATCTCGATGGATTAATATAAATAAATCATCACCATTTTGGGAAATTTGTCCATATTTTGAATAATTTAACATTTTTAAATATTTTTTGTTGCCCTCTGTCTCAAAATCCAGCAGAAGGATTGAAGTTTATAATGAGAGAATGATTGTGATTATTTTGTTTCAGAAATGCTCGAGCACAGCACTACGAGGATTGTGAATCTGTGATGCTGCCAGAAATCTTGCAGCGACCGACAACTATTAACAACACTGTTGGGGTCTTCAAGTCAATGCCAGGTGTCTTCCAATATCACACATGGAAGCATTCCATTGGGACACGTGGGTGTAGGATCATGATCTTTTGATCGGTCAAAGCTAGCAGTGTACCCCCTACAGCTTCCCTCCTCCTTCAACTGCTTTTCAGCAACCTCGTTGCTAACCTGCTTCGACAGCTTCTCTTTACACGTGTCTCTTGACCTGTCTAGCTTGAGTAGTCGCCAGGTACAACATTTCAACAAGCAAATCTATCAATAAAAACACTTTTAAGATTTACATATCTCAACGACACCTTCAAGTGTTTGCTAATGGGTGTTGCAATATTTTTTTAATTAAAAAAAACATTAATATATATATATATATATATGTATATATATTAACACAATATTAAAATCATAAAACAAATTAAAAAAACATCACTTTAATTTTTTTTTTTTTGTCTTGAAATAATATTTAAAAAACAAGTTGAAATCTTAAATTTGTCTTGCGAGATCAATAAACCACACATGTCAATATCTCATAAATCCAAACAAATAAAGCCAGTTGAAATTGATTTGTTGATGTTATATAATTAATTAGTTTATAGAATAAACGATCCCAATGGATTGATTTATGTTAAAAAAGATTTAATTTTTTCCTTGATTATTTAAGGCCTGGAGTTAACCTATTCATAGATTAGCCTTGATACATAAATTGACTCAAAAACATTCTTTATTATCGAAAAATAAAGTTTCGAGGATAAAACATTAACATATGATATATAGTGCAAACTTCTAATTGCTGTTGCTAGCCCATGAAAATCTAATGAGATGATGAAGGCCCAAATTTCGGTCAGATTGCTGTTGCTAGCCCATGAAAATCTAATGAGATGATGAAAGCCCAAGTAAGAAAAATGGACTTATTTTAAAAAAAATGTTCAATACGGAGCCCAAATCGGGCCCACTCCAAACAAACCTAAGAGCCTACATGAGGTCATATGAGAGAAGTCTAGTCCAGCCCAAAAGAAATTAAAGAAAACAGAGGAGGAACAATAAGAGCAAGAAAATGAAGGGAGATGTTGTCCTTTTTTTTTTTTTTTTCCTTTTTTGTGTGTTTTATCTTCCAGATTTCTCGAGGTAATAATATAATAAAAATGGGTTTCTGAAACCATTAATCTTTCTATACTCCCAATATCATTTTAGTATCCTGTGATTATTTTTTCATTCAATTTTTTTCTGTGTTTATTTTTCATCAAATTTGGGCGATTTTAAGTGGAAAAAATGTCCTCAATTTTCTCCTTAAATCAGATAAAGAAGGTGAAATAGAAAAATTGAAATCTTTCTTTCATTCATGCCCTTTTCAATTTTATTTTTTTTGAGAATTTCGAACTTGAGATCTCTTGTAAAAAAAAGGATATGCCTGGTCCAAAAAATGAGAATTTTAGTATTTTTTGATAAAAAAAAAAACTAAGATCACCACCACCGTGAAAAGTCAAATACATATGTGGTGGTGAAGAAGCAACACGGTGGAGAAAATGTGATCTTATCCTAAGGAAACGGGGAAAGTAATGGTCTTCCAAGGATCATATTAATAAACAAATAGTGATAGTTTGTTTTTGTTTTTATTTTGTGTGTTTTTTAAAAAAATAAAAAAAATTTATTTTTATTATTTTAAAATTAATATTTTTAAGTATTTTTATATCATTTTAATGCTCTGATATTAAAAATAATTTTTTTAAAAAATAAAAATATTATTTTAATATATTTTTAAATAAAAAATATTTTTTAAAAATAATAATAACCACGTTCTCAAAATCACCAGAAGTCTTAACCAAGTTATTCACAAAGAACATGGAGGGGAAAAAAAAATTCACCCATTTCATATATATATATATATATATATATATATATCACTCGTTGGTCTTTACAGCAATAAGGCAATTTTCACAAAACTTGACTGAATTCTCCAGCGCTATGCCTCGTGATAGAGGGTGTTTGGCATTGAGGTTTAATCTATTTTAAGAAAAGTTTAATTTTTTTTTTGTTAAAATTGAGTTCGGTTTGTACTTTTTAGATTGTTTTGATATGTTGATATCAAAAATAATTTTTAAAAAATAAAAAAAATTATTGACATGCTTTCAGTACAAAAAATTATTTAAAAAACAACCACAACTACACCCTCAAACACACATAAGTATTAATTAATCATGAAACTTTCGTCTAGCTACCAATAAAAAATGCAGTTCTCTCTCTTTCCAAGGTGCCAGGGTGGGACCAAGCAGATTTAGGGAATGCATCCAAAGATTCAGATGATGACAAATTTAGCGAGTAATAATTTAAGTGTTAAATATGCCCACTGTATTGAGGCTATAAACCACTATTAGCCACCTTAACAAGGCATTCCTCGGTTTCGAAAAGGGCTGAGGTTACTTAACCAAGTGATTAACTAAGGTGATTACTTTACAATTAAGATGTCTCCATCAACTTTCCCTTCCTTGATGCCGAGTTAATGAATACCTAATATAATATTACATCTAATATGCTTATTCATTCAGGCGATACCTGACAAGATAAAAAATCATCCTTATCAAGTCATGTTATAATAAACAAAAAGATAATCATGTGAATTAATCAAAATTATTCACATGAGCCATGTGCGTTGATAATTAAACTTAATATATAATTGATTTTGTTGTCGGTATATTGTCAATTAAATATATACACATTTTTTTAATTAAAAGTTATAAAAAAATAAATAGCATAATTTTTTTATATAAAAAATAGTTTTTTTAATGATTTATGATTAGAAAGTTTCATCAGAAACTCGTAGATTTTCAAATTCTCAAGAGAGATTTGGGAAGATGGAAAATTCTAATAATCCTCCATTGCTTCTACCTATGCATGGCAATAGAGTTTAGTTTCCATCAATCTTTTGCTCATGTTACCATTGAACACCATCTTAATACAAAATTGGTTAAGACATTCTTGATAATTTGCCTAAACATCACAGTGTCTTAATAAATAAATAAATAAAAATTACGTATATATCTTCTTGTCAAATTCTAGTAAAGCATTGGTTCTACAGGGAGTTCTAGCTGCTAATGATCAAGCCACCTTCCTATAAATTAGATTTGTGCATTAGCAAAATCTTCTTTCCTCGGAAGAAACCAAATTACTATGATCCAAAAGAACTTTAATGACAAGTAACTGATTGAAATGTCAGCCACCTAGAAAACCGTTAATCAAAAGAAAAGGGGCGGGTATCTAAAGAAAGTGAAAAAAAGAAAGAAAATAAAATAAAAGAAAAAAGAAAAGGAAGAGTAAAGGAAAGGAAGTGATTGGTCATGGAGGCTAAAGTAGTACTAGGTTGTTGGCCACGAATAAGGCACACTATATAGCCGAATTGAAGACACCATAGGTAACTAGTTGGCCACGCGGTGTTCATAATCATAGCCATTGAACGACGCATCGTAAGTGAACATGTGGCACCCATTTATCGGTTTGGCTCGAACAACCAGGTTGCTGATCAATTAAAAAAAAAAACCCAACGTTGTCGCTATGACATGTGTCTTGATTATCACATGGATTTGTTCTCTAATAAATGGATAATCCAAGGCTAATCGAGAAGAGACTTAACTCTTTGTTAAAAATTCCATGTTCTCACCAAGTGTGATTCTATATCATAGTATATCCAAATTAGCTATGTCATTTGTATTTTAATTATCACATATAAACTTGTTCTCCAATACAACACGGTTAAACCAAGACTAATCAAGAATATACTTGATGTGTGTTTAATAATATAGTGCATGATTTTTTTTTAATTAAAAATATTTTAAAATGATAATTTTTTATTTTAAATATTAATATATCAAAATCATAAAAAACACTTAAAAAACATATTTTTAATAATATTTTAAATAAAAAATATTTTAAAAAGCAAGTCAAACATATTTTTACCCTTAACTCTTTGTAAAGTGAGAAAACAAAAAGAAAGAATCAACTCTTAAAAAACCTTAAAGGACAAGATAAGTTCCACTTCACTTTATAGTTCATCCAGAAGGAAAACATCAAAAGGTGAAAGCTTTCTTTCTTTTTTTTTTTACTTCAAAAATAATTTTCTTTTTTCATTGTTGTTCAAGGAAAACAAAGGGTACTTCTCTACATCTCATCGAAGAAATTATCAATTTAATTAGTCGTTGAAAGACAGGAAAAGATTTAGAGAAAATTAACAACAATCTTTTGTTGCTTCTGGCTTTGGTGCATAAACCCATAGAACTAGAAGTTAAAAGGGTTTTCTTATACTTGTCCTCCATCATTAATTATAAAACTAGATTAGGTAGATCAATTCTTGTATTTTCAATTGATCTAGAGAGAGAATTTACGGTGTTCCAATTGAGTTCAGAAGGGCGATCCAGCAGAATATTTCTCGAGAGTGGAACTACCGACAGTCTTACTTGTATTCCTCCCAAGTCTCCCACAAATCAGAATAGTTTTTTAATTACTTTAATCCAAGCCTATTTTTAATTAGATGCTAATGGGACGGAGAAGTTTGGAACAACACCTGCTGGAATATTAATTCTGATTATTGAAATCCAAATAATATAAAAATAATAATGTCATCACAGTACGTATTAACACGCAAGACATCGAACCTTTGATGACAGGTTGACGACGTAATCAAAATAATTAAGCATCCAATGATCAGCCACGTTTTGATCAGTTGTATTAATACTTTGATGCTACATTCCATAATATAAACCAAGAACCACAGTTTTCTTGCAAGCTTCACATGACTTTGTGTTTTTTGGTTGGTGGGATTGTAGTTGGTGCTTGAAAAGGAATCTGCACCTCACATTTGCATGTTTCTCTCAAATTTTCTGTGGCAATTTATTGCGGAGCTTGTCCTGCATATTGAATCTGTGCAAGGTAAGAGGAGACGAGAGAGAGAGAGAGAGAGAGAGAGGAGAAAAGACGATGCCTGATCCCCCAAACGTTTGTGACAAACTAGTTCATTTGTACACGCTGTTCCGCGGGTGAGAGCAGGTTTTTTTTTTTTAACTAGAAAAACCAAAAATATCCTGAATTTATGACATGTCTTACAAAAAAAAAAGATTTTTAATCATAAATTGAATAATATTTTTATCTTAACATCAGTTAACGAACAAAATGTATGGGGATAATGTAGAAAAAAAAAATAAATTAAAAAACTCAATCTTAAATTTATTTAATATTAAAAGATAAAATCAATAAAAAATAATATTTAATTTAAAAAAAACTAAGTGGATTTCAACTCGGTCCGCGCATTGAGATTGTCTTATTTTATTTTTTAAAGGCACAAATAACATGTTATTCGTCCCTTTTTTATGTAGATTTTGGTGTTTAGGGGTCACTAGAAAATCAAGGGTTTGTTTTTTCTCGATTAAAAACCCATTTGGCTGCCCAGTATGTTGACCCATAACACCTTGTGACAAACCTATCCGGCCATTAAAAAAAACATAAATAACTCAAAAAACCAAAATTAACTAAAATTCAAAATTATTTTCATGATCAAATCTATCTGATCAAGTAAGGAGAAGGAAAAAAACACTTCGGCTAAACTTTTCTCATGAAATAAAATCCATTAACACAAAAATCAATTATTTTTATGGATACAATCATTGACAATGACAAGTTTTTCTTTCTATATTGGAATCTGGTGAGCCTTTTTCTTCTCTAAAAAAAAAGATTAAAAAATAAAAAAAATAAAGTTTGGTATTAAAATTGAATTTTAAAAAACTAAAAAAATCAATTATATAATAGCTAAAAAAAACAAGAAACTAAAATAAACTTTCCAAATGAATTTTAAAACGGCTAACTATTTTACTTATTTTTTGTACTATGATCTTTTATCTTTTATCTTTTATCTTTCAATCCAATTTTTCCTTTTAAAAATTATACAATGGAATGCTAATTAGACTGAAAATGACTTAATTGTATAAAAAAGGTTTGAGGGCTAAACTAAAATTTTTTTTAAAAAAACTATTATTCCATTCCATGAATGATTTGTGAGAGGATTATCAGTGAAATAAAAAATAAAAAATGCTACGTTGATTTCCCCTGGAGGCGTAGTTTCTGTTAATTTATTAAAAAAGACAAAATCACCATGAAATATGGAAGACAACCTAGCTATTAATTAATGTGTCTGGAATATAATGAGATTAGCGAGAAATATGAGATGGAGATGTGGTAAAGGCACCTAATCAATGCTGTAATTTTCACTTTTTTTCTTACATGGTTATACAGGTGGGATCAAATTTGATGACTCAATAAATTAACTCGTGATCTAATTAAATTCAAATAAAACAAAATCAAGTTAATTTTAATAATATATTTTAATTTTTTTTTAAAACAATATTATTTTATTTATTTATTTTTAAATGACCAGAAACAATGCTTATTTAATTAATTTATTTTAAATTTAAAACAATATTAGGTTAGAATAAACATGGGTTAATTTAACTATACATGGGTTAATAAGATCATAATAGATTAGGATCGATAACTATGATCAAAAGTATATTTCGCTACAAGGTCGCTGGCATATATATCAAATTAATCTTAGGGATCAAAAGATTTGTCTTTTTAGTATGCTCCTAGTTAAAGGAATTAAAGTCCATATCATAATTACGAGTTGCCTGGTAAGCATTACGAAGATAAGACGTCATGATTAACGTGATCGATACTGGATTGTTTTCAATATATAGTATGATAACAAGTACAATGATGGTAATCATGACAAGAGGGATGATGAGAAAATCATATATTATAAATTTTAATTATGAGAATAATCATATTAGTGATTATAATTATAAACATTACTAGTGTTGTCATTGCGGCGGAGTGAGGGGATAATGATAAGGAGGTCATGATGTGTGGTTGATATATTGCTTAAATGCTAATCTTATCACTAATTGCTAGTCTCTGCATAGTATTGTCAAATTAAGCCATTCAAAGGAGAAAGCAGGACTTCAGAATCGTCAGATATTTTTCTTACAATGAAAAGATATTTTTATTTGATTTCAGTACCGTACTATTGAATTCACTTACTATTAGTGATTTTTACGTATAGTTTTTTTATTTTAAAATAATATTTTTTATTTTTTAAATTATTTTGATACACTAATATAAAAAATAATTAAAAAAAATTATTTTAATATATTCTTGAATAAAAAATATTTTAAAAAATAACTTTAATTATATTTTCAAATAGGCTCTTAAATGACAAGTTAAATTCCTCTAATGTATTATTGTTTTTGTTGTTTAATCTCAAAGAATTAGTCTAATAATTAAGGAAGTTTACTCGCTTATGGGATAAATTTTTTAAGACTTTAAATGTATGAGTGAGAGGTGGTTCTTTTAAAATCATAAGATTGACTAAAAAAAGAATTATTTACAGTAAAATGGATTTTCAAGAAGTTGAAGTCGATGTATTTTAGCACTTGTAGCTATAGCATATAAAAAGACAGGATAAACTATCGTTTAAGTGCTAAATTATTTGATGCTTTGCTTTATTAACTCTCGGTACTGATGAAGCTTGCCGTAAATGAAAATCCAACTACCATGATTTGTTCTTGCTTTGTGCTGATTTGACTACAAATCATTTCTGTTGTTTACGAAAAGAAAAATCAAGAACAATATCGGAAATTGATGAGAGGATAATAATATATATAAATCGTAGCTTTAGACTATTGATTAAGATCAAACTTTAAATAACAAGCTTAATTGCTAATGTGCCCAGCTTACTAATTAATTAAATATATATGTTCCTGGGGACAAATTTGTCTGGTTGCTGATCCAACGAAAAGATGAATGCTTCAAGTACTAACCAGTGAGTAGAGACTGTGTCCTATTTAAAAAAGCTATCTCCATAATCGTAGTTTAAATCAATGTTATTAAAATCCAACCTGCCGGAGACCTGATCGTGGTTGGTTTCTAAACAACCGAGGAGGAGTTGTTCAGTAAAATTCAAGCGAATTGATCAAAACTTAATTTTATTATTTAATTTGTTTTTTTTTTAAAAAATAATATTGTTTTGATTGATCTAGTCATGCCACCATATGTGACTGTAATTTCCATATGATAAAGTAAAACTTGTTTTGTGGTTCCATCCCTTTTATTACAAAAAGTGTATTTTATAGGGTATATATTATAGTAATTCTATTTATAATGTGTATAGGTTAATTGTGTTATAATCTCTACACTAACTATTGTACATTGTCCTACATATATAAATAAAAAATGCTATTAACTAATTGGTCAAGTCTCCTATTATTCTCAACTTGGTATAATAGCTCTAAAACATATTAAAATCTTTTTTTCCTAATAGATCCTCATGTTATTGTCGTTGCTATTGTTACAAACCAGACACAGCTTCCCCCTACAAACCAGACGTTGTCATCTACAACTCCATATGTGGTGCAAACATCACTCTCCTTCTCTGCTATAAACAATGCATCTTCTCCTCCTGGTACTGATATTGTTTCAGACTCTTCATTTACAACAATTCTTCCTTTCTCTAACAATCAACATGTTATCTCCTTAAAGCTCATGAACACCAGTTATCTTTATTGACAATTACAGATGAAGTCGTATCTGCTTGGATAAGGTGTTTTTCAATTTGTTAATGTTTTTTGGTCGTGTCCCTCTTCCCACCTGGCTGTTATCGTTGACTCTTTTCTTTAGGCTAATCCCGCTTTTCTTCGTTGAAAATAATAGGACCAACTTATTCTAAATGCACTCTTTTTTCTTCTTTCTATGAATATGCTGCATCTTGTTGTCGATTGTCAAACCTCACACTGTGTTTGGCATAGTTTTGAGCAAGCACTTGCTTCTCCGTCCAACTCTCATATTATACAATTTCATGGTTCCTTTCAAAATCTTCATTAGGGTGATGATTCGATCACCATATATTTACAGAAAACAAAGGCTTTATTTGATGAATTATCAATAGTTCACTGACCTCTTTCACTACCAGATTTCAATTTATATGTGTTATATGGATTTTAGGGCGAGTTCAAAGACCTGATGACTAGTCTTTTCACAAAGGTCGAACCATTTTCATATGTAGATCTTCATAATCATCTTCTTACTCGTGAGTTTTTTCATAAGAGTTCCCTCTAATCCATGACTGCTGTTGTTACTGCTCTTCTACTGTCGATGCCAACCCAATCTCCATCAGCCTTTGTTGCACAATGCCAATACTCTGATTCATCTCACAACAAGTTCAACTCCTATTTTAGCAAGGGGAGATTTCGTGGTGATTAGCAGAATATCAATAACAACCAAAACATCAACAACACAAGTTTTGGTTATCGTGGTTTTAATATGTATAATAATGGCAATTGGAAGCAAGGTAATTGGCATCAAGGTAGTCATTTTAACAACCTTCAGGTTTAGATCTCCATGCTACTCCTTTAGTTATTTGTCATCATCCTATGATTCTTCATTCAAGGCTACCTAAGACAGCATATCTAACAATTTTTATGGCATCCTTTAACAACTTTTCTTTTCAATCAATCACTCCTTATGCACTTGAACCTATTTTTTTCATGATATTGACAAGTATAAAACTTGGCATAATGTTATGAAGCCTGAACTTCAGGCTTTAAGTTCTAATGACACTTAGTCTTTGGCTCCCTTTCATCATTCGATGAATGTTATTGGTAGTCGTTGAGTGTACAAGATAAGGCATTGTGCAAATGGTAGCTTTGAGCACTATAAGGCTCGGTTGATTACTAGAGGTTTTACTCGGTATAAAGGTATTGATTATTCTAAAACTTTTAGTTTTATGGTAGAACATACTATTGTTTGGTTAGTTCTCACCATTGTGAGTTCCAATGGCTGGAACATTAATCAACTTAATATATATAACGTCTTTCTTAGTGAGACACTTCACGAAGAGGTATACATGCAACAACCTCTAAGTTTTGTTGATTTTACTCTTTCTTCTCATGTGTGTTAACTATATAAATCTTTGTATGGGTTGAAACAAGCTCCTCGGGCATGAATACTTGGCTGAATGATTATCTTTTATCTATTGGGTTTCATGCTTCAACTTTTTATTTATCTTGTCTATGGATTCTAATATATTTTATCTCTTTGTTTACGTCAATGATATTTTGCTTACTAGAAGCAATTCAATCTTGCTTCACCATTTAATCCAATTGGTGAACTCAATTCAAGCTTTGGTATTTAGGAGCTGCCTATTATTATTATTATTATTTTTGGGATTGAGCTTCACCCTACTAGTATGGGTATTATACTCTGGCAAGATAAGTATATTCATGACATACTCTACCGAGCAAATATGTCTTCCTGCAAACCTATCGATACTCATATTTTTGCCTCCAAACTTGCTATGGTGTCCGGTTGCAGGTTTTCTAATCTTACATGGTTTCGTTAAATTATTGGTGCTTTTAAATATCTTATATTTACAAGATCAAATAATTGTTTTGATGTGAACAAAATATGTTAGTTTATGCATACACTCTTACATATGCACTTCGGGCTGCCGTTAAACAC
>JAAWWB010002163.1:0-25008 GCA_018804465.1 Populus tomentosa
TTGGAAGATGCCCCCAATGTGAATACGAACCCGTTGCCTAATCATGCTTGAAGCATATTAGGATGGAATGTTTGGGGAATTGGAAAGCATCAATAGTCCAACATGATAGCTTGAATTTTATAGAACTCAAATTTTGACCGTGGTGTTGTTCCGCATTGTCTTTGAGTCCTCTATGCAGAGCTTTTGAGAGGAGATTAGCCTATGAACAGATTCGCCAAAATAGAGGAATGAAACCTACCTTGTTATCGCCTTTTGTTAATGCTTTTGAACAAGACTTTCTCTGTTAATGAGCTTTTCTTGTGAAATAAGATCATGTGTTTTCTTGTGTTCACATCACACTCTTCTTTGTTGTTATTACATGTAAATAACATTTTGAGCGCAACTTTGCTCACAACACTACAACATGAAGAATCCTTTGGTGTTCCTTTCTTCCAAACCCATACATAATCTCATATGTTTTCAAGGATATTTTTGGGACCTCCAAAGTGAGTACAAAAATAAAAATCATGTTGATATTTGTCCAAAACAAATGCATTTTGAAAATTCAAGTGATTCCTTAAATAGGTACACATATACCTAGAAAACTTGAAGGAAAAAAGACAACAAAGACAAACAACACTATGAGGTGACTCAAAAGCTGAGTTTTATTTGACTGAATAAATCACTTTGCATACGCGCATGAAAGCAAGACCTATCGATCCTCAATGCATGAGTTTGAGATGAGGAAAGGCCATCTTTGATAATCCTTTCACAAGGCTGAAATATATCCTTTGCAGTCCCATTTTGAGCCTAGTAATGTTTTTGGAAATAACCTTGACTAGGATCACACCCCACACTGGGGGGCAAAATAAGAGAGTTTGTTGTTTTTACCATCCAGACAAAGCAGTGAAGATAGGTGCTGGAATTGATCATGTAATGTTTCTTCTTTCATTATCATCCAAATGAAACAGTGAAGATAAATACTGCAATTGGTTAAAAGATTTGAGCTTCTCATAAAAACAACTAATATGATTGTGCTCAACAAAACAAAAACGAAGAAAACAAAGAGAAAAGCCCAAAACCCGACACTGGGGGGCATGAAGACTATTTTGAAAACAACAAATCCAAAAGACAAAAGGTCAGGAAACAAGCACAAGTGATCCCTAGTCTTGAAATCCCTTAAACACTTTTTGAGCCTGCAACATATCCATTTTCTTCTTAACCAATAGCCAAAGCCTACATTACATACCTGATAAAGCCCTTTCTGATCAAAGGCAAGCAATCTGGATCGGTATGTGGTGCTTTCTCGTGCGAGTCAAATCATTATTCATGCAAATAAAATAAATGCTTTGAATCAATTCGGTTCTCAATAACCCTCAAATTGACATTTAAACCTTTTGTGACCAACCAGATGTCACCTTCATCTTTAACCAAAAGCAAAAAGCTTTCATCACGTCAAGAAACTTGTCCATAGGAATCAAGAACTCCCATAATTAAGAGAAATTAGAAAATCAAGAACGGGAAACATACTCCCTAATAAAGAGAGACCATGCAAGCCCGTGCACCTCGATGCTAGTAGAAGCGATCAGCACACTGTAACACCATCCAATCAAGAAATCCTTCGCATTTTATTCTTCCTATCGGGTAGGTCACCTAAAGCAATTAGATCACTCGCGAAACCCTTTTCGTATTTTATTCTTCATCAGGCAGGTCGCTTGGAAAAATAAGACCATTCACGAAATCCTTCACGTTTCTTTTTCTTATGAGGCAGGTTGCCTGGAACAATTCGACTACTCGTGAAATCCTTTTCGCATTTCATTCTTCATCGAGTAGGTCGTCTGGAACAATTAGACCATTTACAAAAAAACCAAAAAAAAAAAAAGGAAAAAGAGGAAGGGTTTTCACAATTATTATTCTTTACAAAACTTACTATACAAAGTTAAAAGAAAATAAATTTTCTAATGCCTTTGCACCAAAAGCATGGTAAAGAGGGGGCAACTGTTGTAACTTAATTTTGACCCACTTATCTTTAATTTAATTTTAAGGAGGGTAAATCTTGAAATCTAAACACTTATCTTTTTTTCCAAATCTTGTCTCTTTGTGTTCCATGTTGCTGGGTTTGTTTCAAGTGTTTTTCATGTTTTTTATTTTTTTTTTGTGTTTGATCCGTTTTGTTCAAGAATTTTTTAGTTTTTGTGTTTTTAGGTGTTTAATTTGTTTTTTTTCTTTTAGTTTTGTTTTTGGGTTGTTTTTTGGGTCAAACCAGAATTTTTTATTCGGTTTATGGTCGAACAAAAAATTTCAAGTCAACTTGGTTAGGTGGGTAAAAAAAAACTAGGTCAAAGGGTTTAATACCCTATTTGGTTTGCCATCATTTATGTTAAGGGTTTTAGGGTTTAGGGGTGTGTTTGGCTAACACCTTTTAAGTATATTTTTGGTAGTTTTATTTCAAAGAAAAATTAATTTTTTTTTCCAAATAAAGCCTAAAAAACAAATAAAAAGTGTATATTTTTTTTCTTACATATGGCTAAAATCCTAAAGTTATTTAAGCATTTTTGTTTTTTAAAAAATCTAAAATACTTTGACATGTTTTTTTTTTTTAAAATATTGCATGGATTTTATAGTAAGTTTGTATATTTCTAAAGTATTTGGCCAACATTTCAAAAATACCAAAAAACATTTATTTTATTTTTTTAATACGCGATTATGAACTTATACATAAGATGTATTCATGATATTAAGTGAAAAGACAATTTATTTATTTTGGCATCAAAACAATTAGGTTTTTAATCTGACAAGATAATGACCTACTTACAGAGGAGAATTTTTCTTAAATTTTAGACAGACCAATAGTTGGAAAACATAACTTTTCCTTAGTGCTGAAAGGAAAGGAACTAGAAGAAAAAAAGAATGCCATCTCTTTGATCCATATATCATTCCCCAAGGTTGCTTATGTAATGTGTGCCGAAGATATGATGGATATCCCTACCCCAAGCTTGGCTGCTATGAGCATAAAAAAATTGAAACAAAATAAAAGTAAGGTCAAGAGCTGCAATGAGACAGGAAAGGTTATAAAAGAAGAAGAGTTTCTACTGTAACTAATTGTCCATATTATAGAAGAAATATCTGCAAAGATCTTCGCGTGAAAGCTAACAAGTGGAAAAACAAAAAGTAAATGACAATGTTGTTCTAATGTGTTTTTTGTGCTTTTTTTTTTTAATGTGTTTGTCTTTACTTTCATACCAATTTAGCAATCTTGGCTCAAGATTTTAACATATAGTTTTTATTGTAGTTGAGCTTTTTTTTTAATCAATAAGATTATGCATTTTCATAAATTTTTTTTACCTCTTCATCTTTGCAAAATACACACTTACACTAAAACACCTTTCGTTTTAAGGAAATTTGAAAAAACAAATCATCCACAAAATCATAAGCATATTACAATGAGGATAAATGACAATTTTGATAAGTACACAATTGTAATGGTGGAAAATGAATGGGAAAATGGTGATGTAAAATAATTCGTTAAGTTATTAGAACAATTAGAGCGAACTTGGAAACCAAAAAAAAAAGAGTTAGAGACAATTAATGTCGATACATGGTAGGATGAAAGAGAATTGAAAATAGAGACTTTAATTACTATTAGCAAAAAGGAAAACTTAATCTCACTGCTATGCGAATATGTTGATGTGTTTGCTTGTTCTTACGCAGATATGCCTGGTTTAGATACTAACATTGTAGTACATAGGGTGCCATTAAATAATGAAATATACATATGAAACAGAAACTATGAAGAACTCATTCAAATATGGTGCTCAAGGTGAAAGCTGAGATAGAAAGGCAATGAAATGCTGGTTTTTTTTTTTTTTTTTTTTTTTTTTTTTTTAAGGTGGTTAGGTATCCCAAATAGGTATCTAATATGGTGCGAAGCTCAATGTACTCCTTCATGGATATTTTCTATGGGTACAACCAGATCAAAATGGCCAACACTTATAAAGAGAAGACAACCTTCGTAACTTCATGGAGAACATTTTGCTACAAAGTGATGTCATTCGAACTAAAAAACACTAGGGCTAATAATAAAAAAGGCAATGATAACTCTGTTCCATTACATGGTGCATAAAGAAATTGAAGTGTATATGGACGACATGATTGCTAAATCCAAGAAGGGAGAAGAACATTGTCAGAATATGAGAAAGCTATTTGAAAGGTTGAGAAAGTATTACTTGAAGCAGAACCCAGAAAAATGCTCATTTAGGGTCAAACATAGAAAACTACAAGGATTATAATGAGCAGCCAAGGTATTGAAGTTGACATCGATAAAGTAAAAGCAATTCAGGCCATGCCAACACCTAAAACAGAGAAAGAAGTAAGATGGTTTTTGGGTCGTTTGAACTACATTGCTTAATTTATATCTCAAATGACAACAACTTGTGACCCAATCTTTCGACTCTTTTGAAAGATAAATCCTGGGGTACGAAACTAAGAATGCCAAGAAACTTTTGATAAAATCAAGCAGTATTGGCAAAATCCACCCTTCCTGATGCCTCCTGTTTCTAGCAGACTTTTTGATTTTATATCTGACAACAACTGAAAAAGCAATGAGATGTGTACTCAAGCAACATGATGAGTCTAAAAGAAAGGAGATAATGATCTATTATTTGAGTAAGTTCATAAATTGCGAGTCTAGATACACAATGGTAGATAAGCTTTGTTGTGCTCTTGTATGGGCTATAAAACAACTTCAACAGTACATGTTATATTATACTACATGACTGATTTTAAAATTAGATCTTCTTAGATATGTCTTTGAAAAACCTTATTTATCAAGTAGGATAGTAAGATGGTTGGTGTTGTTATATGAGTATGACATCGTGTACATGACAAGACAAGTCATGAAAGGAAGTGTTATTGCTGATCATTTGGCAGAAAATGCAATTAAAGATTATGAACCTTTGAATTTTGATTTCCCAAATAAAGATGTGCTAGTAGTTGAAAAAGAAAAAGAACTAGACTAGTGGACAATGTATTTTGATGTAGTAGTAAATATACATGGCAATAAAGTAGGAGTAGTGATAATTTTCCCTAACATAAAGTAATACATTGTTTTGATCAAGTTGCAATTTGAATGCACCAATAATATAGCTAAGTATAAAGCTTTCATCCTTAGATTAGAAGGTGCATTATAGTTGAAGATAAAAAAAAACTTGATGTTTATTGAGACTCGATGCTGATAATCTATCAAGTGAAAGGAGAATGCCAAACAAAAATTGAGAAGTTGAGGCCATATCAATAATATATGTCTAAACTAAAAAAAGAATTTGATGAGATAAAATTCACCTATATGGGAAGAGACAAAAACCAATTTGCTGATTCTTTAGCCACTTTAGCTTTCATGGCCAAAATCAATTATAGGAACAAAGTACAACCCATAAGTATTGAAGTCAAGAATTATTTGGCCCATTGCTGCTCAATTAAAGGAGAAATGGATAAGAATATTAAATAGTTTATCCAACACTGAAAGTATCCCCCGGGGGCATCCAATATAGATATGAAAACCCTGAGAAAGTTAGCTATGGACAATTACCTCGATATTTGAAGTGTTATATAAGAGGTCGTCCGATGGAAAATTATTGAGATGTTTGGATGGGATATAAGTAAAAAAGACACTTCAAGAAGCTCGTGAAGGGATTTGTGCAACTCTTGTTACTGGACATATAATGTCTAGACAAGTATAGATATTAGGATCTTTTTGGATGACCATGGAAAGAGAATGCATATAACATGTCAGAAAATGCCATAAATATCAAGTGTATAGTGATAAGATAAATATGCATCCAACTCTTTTATTAAATTTAACATCTCATTGACCATTTGTAATGTGGGGAATCAATATAATTGGGATTGTTAATGTAAAGGCTAGCAACAGATAACAATTTATCCTAGTGGTCATTAACTACTTCATAAAATGGGTAAAAGCCAGTTTATATGCTCATGTAACACATAAGGTAGTGATGAGATTCATTGAATGACATTTAATTTGTCGATATGGAGCACCAAAAAAGATAATGACTGATAATGCTCAAAACTTCAATGAAAGAATGATAGTGGAGCTTTGCATAAAATAGAAAATCAAATGCTCATATTTATCTTCGTACAAGCAAAAAATGAATGGTACTATAGAAGCTGCTAACAAGAATATCAAGATTATGCAGAAGATGATAGTACGCACAGGGACTAGCATGAAATGCTCTCTTTTGCTCTGCATACATATCGCACCGCAATAAGGACCTCTACAGGAGATACATCTTATTCCTTAGTTTACAGGATGAAAGCAATAATGCTGCTAGAAGTGAAAACTCATCTCCAAGGGTACTAATGGAATCAAAACTTGAGGAAGCTGATTGGGTTAAGATGAGATACTAGAAGTTAAGTTTGATAAGTGAAAAGAGATTAGTAGTAACTTGTCATCACTAGTTGTATCAATAAAGAATGGTTAAAGCATATGATAAGAAGGTCAAACCCAGGGTATTTCGGGAAGGAGATTTGGTGTTGAAAAAGATCTTATCTCTACTCGGTGAAGATCAGAGTAAGTAAGCATAAACTATGAAGGCCTATATTTAGTAAAGAGAGCATTTTCTAGGGGTCTTTGTTATTGACAAGAATGGATGGAGATGATTGCTTAGGCCTATAAAGTCTAATTAAGTAAAAAGTACTATGCATAATGTACTAATCTTATTCAAATCAATAAAGTTTGATTATTAATTCTCGTTACATCTTATGTATTTTGCAAATGATCTCAAATGACTTAACAAAAATATTTTTTTCAAAAAAATCATTTTCTCTTAAACAAAGGTTTTCAAGATTTAACTTTAGCTAACGATTTCAAGAAAAAAATCAATGATATGTCAAAAGTAATGATTCACTAAGCAATTCCTTAGGAGATGGCTAAGTACCCAAAAACCCAAATAGATGACCCAACCATCAAATTTTGTCGTATAAAAGTTGCATGAAACAAAGATGATAAAGTTTTCATGAATCATGAACTCACAAAAAAATTCCATGCAAATCACTATGATGATGAGGTCAAGATTTATTAGTCTTAATCAATCTTGTTGAAAATGAGTAAAGGGCATTCTTTGATACCCCTTATAAATAAATATATCCATTGTAGTCCCAATTCGAGCCAAAATGAAGTTTTTGTTTTTTCGTAAGATAACCCTAGGATCATAGCCCATATTGGGGGAAAATATTAGAAAATAATAAGGATGTGGTTCGAAAACCCAAAAAAAATAGAATACTTGTGAATAGAATCCTCGATTGAGGCTGCAAGCCTAAAAAGTAAAAGAGGAGCTTTGCTAAAATAAAAAATCTTGAAAAAACACACGAGTATCTAAAAAACAAGCAAAGGCTTTTCCTACAACTTCAACAAACAAAGAAAAGGAAAGTCATTGAGGAATTTGCAAATGAAAAAAAAAAAACATGTTTAGGTTTTCTATTAAGGGTTTGAAAAAGAGAAGGGCATTGAGTAAACAGATTTCAAGAAAAAAAAGTCAACTCGATGTTCGATCAAAAGTATATAGTGAAAAGAAAAGCTGGAAAGATCCCTTTGTCTTGATTCCTAAAAGCAAAGGACTTTGATAACATATCATATGCACAAAAGATGATGAAAGGGTGTAAATGAATGAAAGTGATCCAAGACCCATAAAGAACCTCAAATATCATTTGAGCCTTTGAATTCCTTTTCTTTAGCAGCCATGAAACTGAGTCTTCATTACATACCTTGAAAAGTCCATTCTAATCAAGCAAGCGAGAAAGACTGATAAATACGCTCCCAAAACATAAAGAAGCATTCACAAGAGTTATGATAAAATAATAGCTATTTATCTTTTTTGACAAAAATTCAAACACAAGACTTCAAACAAGTATTTGATCTTTTTTTATCACAAGAAAATGGGTCATCTCTTAAACCAATCACCATGATGAAATATCTTTCTTAAAAGACTAATACAAATTATGAGAGTTGCATGAACATTGCTATTTGACATGACTTTGAAAAATTTCAAGCTTTTCAAAAGATAGTAAATCTTGTGAAATCCTTATTAGGGAAAACACCCTAAAATAAAACCTAAACTTGTGTCACGTGTATTTGATAGAAGCACATGAAAAATAACATTTTCATAAGGCAAAGAGTTATAAATGCATTCCTAATTTGATAGTATTTGTCATGGCCTCAATACTCATAATAAGAAGATGGCTACAAAGACAACTCGACGCTCAAGATTTGAAAGTAACTCACATAGATTTGTTTGGGTAAACTAGAAGATGATCCAAAAAAATGACCACCTCGAAAATAACAATCCTTACCAATAAAAAAAAGAAATTATAAATAAATAGGAGGTAATATTTCAAAAAGCATGCATTGCATATGTTTTAACCTTAAGTTTGAAATAGTGTTAGTGTAAGATTCATCAATCAAGAGGAAAGGAGGAGAAATTTTCATGAGTGAATGAAAGTTGAGAAATGACAAAGAAATCCCATCCATATGGTGTGGACAACTAAGGCCATAAGACAAACCACTTGTTTTAAGAGTTTACCATTGGAGAGTTTCTTGTTTTTTTTTTTTAGGAAAGTTTTGAAGGATTTTGATGAAAATCTTAGTTTGAATTTAAAAATAGACAGGTCGGTAGTGAGAATAGACTAACTTCAGGGAATCATGGACGCCTTTTGAAGTTCTTTTTGAATTTTAAAATAGGAAGGTCGCTTGTGAAAATAAACTAGTTTTTGAATTTCAAAAATGGACAGGTTGCCCGTGAAAAGAGGCCAATTTCAGGGAAGTGTGAACGTTTGCTAAAATTCTTTTTGAAATTTAAAAAGTGTTAGTTGCCCGTGAAAATAGATCAATTTCAGGGAAGCATAAATGCTTGCTGAAGTTTGAAAAGGACAAGTTGCCCGTGAAAATAGATCAATTTCAGGAAAGTAAAGACACTTGTTGAATTTCTTTTAGAAAATTAAAAAAGACAGGTCGCCTATGAAAATAAGCCAACTTTTGAATTTTAAAATGGGCAAGTCACACATGAAAATAGATCAATTTTAGGGAAGCATGGACGCTTGTTGAATTTTAAAAAAAAAATTAAAAAGGACAGGTCGTCTATGAAAATAGATTAATTTTTGAATTTTAAAAGTAAAGTTTTTTGATGGGTGGATCACCTAATAAGTTGGACAAACACTTTTTCTTTACAAGCTTAACATGCAAAACCTTTGATGAAATTTTGCTTCGTAAACATTATAAAGAGATGACATTTGTTGTTATCTATTTTAGACTTCATAAAAAAAAAAAAAGAAGAAAAAGTATATAAATAAATCCAAAACAAAATAGGATATACATGAATAAAGCCGAAAAGATTGCCCAAGTTAATGGTAAAGAACCAAGATGACAAGTGAAAAGTTAAAGGATCAAAATATACAAGATTGACAAAATTAGCGACTCCTTGACCTCTACGACACCACTCACATGCACCTACGTGCGACATATAGTTAGAGAGAGAAAGAGTGATTTGGAGAGTGAAAGGAGCAATATTTGGAACAAGGCAATCTTGGTTAATTGGTGGTGGTAAAGTTTTTTCATTACTTTAATTTCTTTTATGTTGTAGCTTTTTTATAAGGATTGAAAATCCCTAAATTCTATGCAAGTTAGGGTTTATGTTAAAATAGTATTGGAAGAAAAGATTTATGAATTGATAGAATTATTTTGGTTTAAATGATATAGTTAATAATATAAACAAAAGAAAATTTAAAATAGAATATTGTTTTTCTTTCATTCTACAGGCTATCCATGGGTAAAGAAAATGTTGTTTTAAATAGTATTAGTAAGAAAGATTGGTTTGGGTTGTGGTGTCTTAAAAAATTTAAGAAAAATGTTAATAAGAATTTACCACATTGAGTTAATTTGGTTTTAATGTTTTGGATGTAATGTAAGAGAGAATAGTGTGAAAAATTAATAAGAATAATGTTTTGGTTAATAAGAAATAAATTCTTAATACATGTAAAGGTGAAAATTTGACTAGTTGAAATGTTAGTGTTGTTATGAGTTTCGTTCAAAGCGAAGTCGATACTTTTGAGAGTGTTCTAGAAACTCAAGATAAGGGTTCTATTTTTTAAAATTTTGTTATTTCCAAGTTTATGAAAGGCTATTATTTAAATATTAATACTTAGTTTATTTAAAGAATTGTCAAATAATTGATTTGTTTTCGGGACAAAATAATGTGTTCTAAGAATTTATTTTTCTTCGGGGTGGGATAGTGTGTTCCAAGAATTGATTTACTCTTAGGATGAAATAGTAAATTCCAAGATTTGAAGTTGCCTTTGAAAAGGAATTGTTTGACAATAATGAGGGAAGAATAAATTCGACCGTAAATGTAAAGATTACAAATGAAGGAGAATTTAATGGTGATAATATTTTAAAATTTTTTAATGTATTCATGTTAAAATAATTAAAATTTGTCTAAAAAAAATATATCCTAGCAAAAAAAGGTCAAGTGAAAAATGTAGCGTGTTGGTATATAATATTCTTGTCCTTATTTAAATCAAATTGTCCATATATTTTCTCTTATGTTTTTGCATTTGTTTTTATTGTTTTTGTTTTTTATTAAATAAAAACATAGAGAAAAAGATATATTTTTTTTAACAAAAAAATAAAAAAATAAAGAATTATATTAGCAAATCATTTTATTTTATTGGGATTTAAATTATTAAACTAGCTTATCAAATTTTCCTCAATCTACTCTATTAAACTAGCTTATCAACTTTTGAATTTATAATAAAAAATTTATTGCTATTAAAATTATACTGGTATGAACTGCACATTCTTCTTTTTTAAGTGAAAAAATATTTTCATGAAACGAGGGCTAATTCACTAGTGCATACATAAATTTCCACGAGGGTGTAAGAGATAACGGCTATGATAGATATTCTCGAGCTCTTAATGAAGTAAAAGAAAGAAAAAAAAATGGAGCTTCCAATTTTAAAGTTTTCCTGGAAGGGATTGTGCAAGTTCTGCCTAATTCCAGAAAGTCACGGCACAACACGGGCTATTGAAATTCCTACCTGGTTTTTTGGTATTTTTACATGGAGATATTTAAAAAAATAATAATAGCTGTTTTTTAGAATATGTTTTATTTGGAAATATATTAAATAATATTTTTTATTTTTTAAAAATTATTTTTGGTATTGGAATATTAAAATGATTTGAAAATATCAAAAAAAATAATTTAAAAAATAAAATAAAATAAAATTAATTTTTTTATATAATAATAGTTGTTTTTTAAAATATGTTTTATTTGGAAATATATTAAATAATATTTTTTAATTTTAAAAAATTATTTTTGATATTAGAATATTAAAATGATTTGAAAATATCAAAAAAAAATTAAAATAAAAAATAAAATAAAATTAATTTTTTTAAAATAAAAAAACAAATAAGTTTTTAGTATTATTTAAACTCGCTGCTCCCATCAACTAGCTCGAATTAATTTTAAATTTTTTTTTAAAAAAACTTATTATTAAAAAACACTTAAAATCACTTCTTATATAATTAAAGCCTAAAAATTAATGAATCTCCATATTTGAATTATGATCTTATGAATTAAAATCCATACATAAAACCATTAAAATACAATTTACAATTGAAATCTATGCATAAAAAACTACCTATATTGAGAAAAAAAACAATTACAGTCAAAATATTCCATTAGAGTTAGTGATGAGGTGGGTAACCCTTATCTGCTACTTGTAAAATCAACAAGTGATAGAAAATAAAATAAAGTTTACAATTAAATCTACTCATAAAAAATTATATATATTGACAAAAAAATTAATTACAGAGACGAGTGAGAGCTGTGTTTAGTAAATCTTCATCCGCTCCTTAAAAATCAATAAATCAAAGTACATTTGGGCCCGTTTAATTACCCTATTGTACGAAAAAAGAGTTGAAAATTTAATCATTAAAAAGTAGTTTTTCTAGAATGTAGTTTTTCATGGAAATGAATACTTTTAAAAAAATATGATTTTTTTTATATTTAACAATATTATAAAAAAATAAGTTAAAAAATAGGTCTCAATATTTGATTATAATATAAAAAATAAATTGAAAAATAACTTATAAATATTTTAAATTTTTTTCAAGTTTATAGATATATAACCTTGTTAAATATTTTTAATTAAATTTTATTTTTAAAACCTTAAAATAAATTTTTAAAAATTAATGAAAACTTCAAATTAGTTGAAAGGTGTTTTAAGGATAATGTTTTGATAATATGTGACTGGCTTCTGGCGGGTTAATGTCCCTATCGAAGAAATTTTCAAGATGACGATGACATTCAAAAGCGGTAAGCTAAGGGGTGTTTGGATACAACAAAAAAACAACAATTTCTGATTAAGAACCAAGAACTGTTTCAACTTCAGTTTCTTTTTCCTTCGATTGTAGTTCATCTTGTTGCTAGTTTCCTCTGCAACTTCATGTTTTCCAGCTTCCATTGTCATGGGTTATGGAAGCAACAACAACAACTATGGCAAGTTGAGGTAGAATCCATCTTATGTCTTATGTTGAGATATCCATCTTGATAAAAAGAAGAGGAAAAGGCGATGGAAAAAGAGAGATTTGTGGAAGTTGTATATGTATGAAGTTTATTTTATATGTTAAAAGAAAAGGAAAGTGTTATCCAGAATTAATAAGAGAAAAACACATCCTACAAGAAAAAAAGTAAACGTTTTTGGGTTAAAAGTATTGAAAAGTTTGAAAACTACTTTTCAAGAAAATATTTTATTAAAACAAACAAGGTTTTAACATAGCTTGATTCTTTTTTTCTTTTTTTTCCTTCAATCTATCTTGTTTTTTTTTTTTCCTTTCCAATTTTATTATTTTTTTCTTCTAAATTCTATTCTCAAATTTTTTTTAACAAGATGCTATGTTACCTTTAAACCTATCAGGTTAATTGGATTATTTTAACATAATTTTTATATAATTTAATTTTAAACTCGAGTTAGACAATATATTTAGATAAAAGATTTTTTTATCAAATTTTTTTTTTTAATTTTATCCTTAGATTTTTTTTATTGATAAGCTAATAAGTTGTCTTTGAACAAATTAAGTTAATTGAGTTATATTGAAGAAACTCTCAACTATTTATTTTTTAACTCGAGTTAGGTAAAACATTGGACCAAGAGTTTTTATTTTTGTTTTTCTATTAATTTTGTTTTTATGTACTATTCATTATCAAAATGTTTTATTTGTTGGCTAAATTGTCTTTCAACTAGTTATATTAACTAGATTACAATGAATTATTTTTCTCATAATTTAATTTTAAATTCAAACTAATTAAAATATCCAATTAAAAGATTTCAAAGTTAATATATATGGCACCCCGTAGTTATTCATAATATAATTTTTGTTGCATTCATTTTTTTTTATTTGTTTAACAGTAGAGCGCAGGCCATAAAACCATTCTTGATCTTTTGAAATTCTCATCCTAAACAAATCCATCTTTTCAAAAGATACTTTGAAGCTTGGTTTTGGATAGACCCCTCCTTTGAATTTCATCAAAAAGCACGTGTAGATATCCTATCCCTGATTCTTTATCTTCTCTCCACCTATCTCTGGGTTTGCCGTGGCTAAATTATTGAAACATCGGGCCATATGGATCCTCCTTTTTTTGCACAAATTATTATTTTTTTATTCGAAGATGTGTAGTCTTTTTATTTTCGGACCTTCTTGGACGTCAATAAAAACTAAAAACTAAATTTTGTTTCTGGACAATCATCTCTTAAAATTTGAACTATAAAAAGTAAACCTTCTTAATTTTTTTCAAAAAACCTTTGGAGTTCATATATTTTTTGCCCAAAGGATATACTAAAAGTAAGCGGTCTTCCACATGAATTATTCAGTTCAGACAGGGAATTGACGTGGTTCCTTATCCTCTAGTAAGCACTAGATTGATAGCATGTGTTCCATCACATGCTAAAGTGTTTTTTTTTTTTCAAAATAAAAACTAAGGCATACAAATAATTTTAAAAAGGCAAAAAATATTTAGTTATTGATTTGACCATGTTTAATAATTCAATCAATTTAATATTATAAATAAAAAATAAATTAATAATAATAAATAAATTAACCAAGAAATTAACAAAGACATATTGTTTTTTTGTTAAACAAATTAATCCTAGAAAATACAAATTAAATAAAATCAAGAAATTTAATCACTAAATAACCCAAAAAAATAATAACAGAGCCAAATCTAAAATAAATACTAAAAGATAAAATTAAAAAATATCATCTTAAAAAAAAAACTAAGTAAATCCAAATAAAACTTCTAAACCTAAATTAATTTTTTAAACCCACAATCTTTTAAATTCTAGACCCGGGCTTAATAGAAATATCAATTTCCAACTAATTTAATGTTAAAGGATAAGATCAAGAAAAAAAATCAATTTAAAGAATTTATCAAAGAAAAAAATAACAAAAAAAATTAAATATGACAGGAAAAAAATCGTTGAACGATGAAATTATAAAAAGAAATTGAATTTTAAAACTATCCCAAACATAATAAATAATAATAAAAAGAATTAATACTCAATCTAATACATGAAAAAAGAAGAAGGATGAAGTTAAAAATAAAATCTAATGTAATAAATGATTTTATATAAAAGCAAATATAATTTAAAAAAAAAACTAAATTAAGGAGAAAATAATTGAAGGTTTGCGAAAAAATTTTAAAGGTTAGGAACAAAATTTGAGGTGGACAGAATATATATATATATATATAGAGAGAGAGAGAGAGAGAGAGAGAGAGAAAGGTTATTGATGCAAAACTTAAGAATTATTGGCTTCACACACCGTGGTGAGACAATGTTTGGACACCAAAAGCCCTTGCACACTCTGCTAGAAGAACACGGGGGTGTCCATGCGTGTACACATGTTTTTTAAGACAAAAAAGCACCATTTCACACTAGCCTTAAATTTTTTTTAAAAAAAATTCTAAAGTCTACTTTTTTTTTTAGTGTGTTAAAAATATGAAAAAGAAGAAAAGCCCTCTTTACAAGTTTTATATTTTCTTTTAGGTTTTAAAGGTATTCATTATATTTTACCATGCAAAGAAAGTTCAGAAGACGTAGACAAATGAAAGGGTACCATTATTATTTTATTGTGCTAAAAAAAGAGAGTATAAACCATTTTATCTCTAATTAATTTGTTAATAACGAAAAGATCACCTAAAAAAGATGATTTTATCCCATCAGCTATGTCGTTGGCAGCAGATGGACATGTGGAGCTCTAGAAAATAAAGATAGTTACGAACACATGTTTATAGCATCACGCAGGAAGGTGTCCACTGAAAGCAAATCTGATCAATGCATCTCTTACATTTTCCAGCAATTTGGGGGGAGAAAAAGGAGGAGAATTAATGCATGTCTCATGATAATGTGAAAAAAGAGGAACTAAGCTTATGCTATAAAAGAGTTATGCTCCAAAGGTATTGCGACGACAAGAACTAGTAACAGCAGACAGGTTTTTGATTACTAGAAGAATAGAGAGGAAGACTGCTTGAGAATGGTTCCTCCAAACAAGCTTGCAGAGATTGGAAATGAATCCTTCCAATATGTTGGAGGAGAGCATAGGCCCAGTTCCTAAGGCAAAGATGCCTCTGCATCCAACATTTCAACAACAGCTTTCAAGTGCACAAGCCTCTTGTTATACAAGGGAAACTTTTGAATGCTACACCGCAGCCCACAAGTAGAGGGATGTGATACTTGTTGAATATTTCGTTAATAAACCTGCCCTCGTAAATATATATTTTTTAAGGGTTTGTGTATGTTCATGACTCTACAATAATTCCATGTGATTAATCACTATAATTAGTGATTGTAAATCATAAGGCTTTTGAATTTTTATTTTTGGGATTCATAAGGAGACTTGAACATTCCGAGGAATAAGAACAACATCATGCTTGCCAATCGAGCTGTGGCATAGATCCGCTCTATACCTCACCGAAGTATCCTAAATTCATATGGTGTATCCTAAGATAGAATGTTTTTGGATTACACTATTCATGATATAGTAAATTCTATTTTTCTTCTGGAAACCAGTGGCTGAGAGCTAAACATCCCATGAGTTCTATTCCTAAAAGTAGGTATTGATCACTTGTGCATATATATTTATGGGAAAAGAATCGGTCATTCTAAGTCAACATACAGTGTTATCTTATTTCGATCGCTGCAAGCGACCTGAAATATAGCAGGGAAGACGCAGATTCATACTTAGCAAAGGTTACAGTGCTATGTTTGGGGGGGCATCACTAAAAATAGAGATAGAGATTTTAATCTATAAAAGATAACCCTGGCGAGGTACAATTCACATTCCTCTGCAAGAACTTTCAAGATTTAAAAAGAAACCTTTCATTCTGGGCTAAACGTCACCATGACCATTGCAGGAAGCATTCTTGTTTTAGGCTTGGCTTTGCTCTCTTGCGTGGCCGATGGTGCACTTCGCCACCATATTGGTCTCAGTCACCGTCGTAGCCTCATTGATGGTAGTGGTGCCGCGGTTACAGTTTTTGATGTAACAAAACACGGTGCCAAGGCTGATGATAAGACCGATAACGCAGAGGTGAGTTCGCAGACAAAGCCAGTCTTATAATTGATTGCCCTGACTTGGCTTAGTTCTGTGTAACCGAATAACAGAACACGTGAAAGAGTTTGATTTTTTTCTGACAAAATGATAGTTAAACAGGATTTGCGCTCTAAAAAGGTTTGCAACTCCAATTAACGTCTAAAAATGTGTATCATGCAGGCATTTATCCAAACATGGCGGGCAGCATGCGATTCAGGTGCTCCAGCAAAGATGGTTATCCCTGGAGGGACATTTTTGACAAGCCCTGTCGTATTTCAAGGGCCGTGCAAAAGCACAGAGCCTATAGTTTTTGAAGTACAGGGAAACGTGAAAGCTACCACTGATCTCAGTGAATATAGTTCAGAACAATGGATCTTATTTGAAATAATTGATGGTTTAACATTGAACGGTGGAGGAACTTTTGATGGGCAAGGCAGTGCCGTCTGGAAGTACAACGATTGCCATGAAAACAAGCAATGCCAGCCACTTCCCAGTGTATGTATAGAGCACTTACCACAAAATTTACTAATCATTGGCCTGACCAAGATCAGGAATATGTCCAGGCCTGCACAGTTATACGAATCTCATTTTTCACATTAGCCATCACTTCTGTCAGAGTTAATTCACAAAAATTACTGTATATATACATGTGGTCGTAAAAGTATAAACTTGGAATGATTTTGTGACTTCTTTCCATGTTGCAGTCCATTAAGTTGAGCAAAGTAAAGAATGCTTTTGTTCACGAGATCAGCTCTGTCGATAGCAAATATTTTCACATGCACGTTACAGGCTGCCACAGCATTTCGATCCACAATATCAATTTGACTGCTCCTGCTAATAGCCCAAATACAGATGGTATTCACATAAGCCATTCTGATGGTGTCCACGTAACAAGCAGCAAGATTGGAACAGGTGATGACTGTGTTTCCATTGGACAAGGATCCACAAATATTCTCATCTCTCAAGTCTTTTGCGGCCCTGGACATGGTCTTAGGTAATTTCCGTACTGATGCCCCCCCCCCCCCCGCCTCAATCCAATTTCTGATCCAGGGAACATCATTCATGAAGATCCAGGTGTAAATGTATTCGTTTACTTACATCTTCTCTGTTTTTGGATTGGACTTGCATCAGTGTTGGAAGCCTTGGCAAGTACAAGAACGAGGAGGATGTGAGCGGAATTGTTGTGACGAACTGCACATTGTTTAACACCACCAATGGTGTGAGAATCAAATCATATGCTGCATCTGACCCTAGCCAAGCTTTCAATATCACTTTTAAAGATATCACTATGGATAGTGTGAAAAACCCCATTATCATTGATCAGAAGTATGGTTCCCGCAACAGCGCGGTAATTCATAGACAAAAACCTTATCATATGTATACCCTTGCAACATCAGAATATTTGATAAATCCTATATTGTATGTAATTTAATTTTTTCTTAGCTTAATTAAAGTTTGATTGCTAAGCTTGTTCATGTTCTGTGCAGCCATCACGAGTGAAAATTAGCAATGTTCATTACCAGAACATCAAAGGCACCTCAACTTCCAATGTTGCTGTCAGTTTTTTGTGCAGCTCATCGGTTCCTTGTCAGGGAGTAGAACTTGTGGACATCGATTTGGCCTATATCGGCCAGAAAGCAAACATGCCTCTCTCATCTTCATGTTCGAATGCAAATGTTAAATCGGGTGGCAAACAGAACCCAGGATGTAATTGACTAGTTTCTCTTCCATATCGAGAAGAATTTATTTGTCTGATTTATTATAAGCTCATTGCCTGCTCATTCCCCCTTATTTTTAGGTATTTTGGATTTGTTCCTTCTAGTTTCGCAAATCAAATGATTCTCGTGTCAATGAGTTCAGAGTTGGATTCACAACTTATGTTGTATGCTAGTTATGTAGCCTGTGCTGAATAAATTTTCTTTTTCAATATAATAAAATTAATATGTAAATGTTTCTAAAAAGTTTTTAGACACTAAGAAAAAAGTTTAATAAAATAGAAGTGTATTATTATTTACGACCTACGTTGTTAATAATAATAATAATAATAATAATAATAATAATAAAATTTGTGGGATTAGATTAAAAAAATCTAAAAATATTGACGATAACTAAAAATTAAATTAAAAAAAATCAAAAAATAAAAATATATTATAAGATATAACACCTGGCAACATGAATAATGAACTTAATCCTATTCAATAACTTTATTTCTTGAAATAATTTTTTTAATGAATTGGATAATAATAATAATAATAATAATAATGATATAAGAGAAAACGAGTTAGAATGACCTTTTTTCTACTGTAAAAAAATGGTTAAGGCATTGTCAATGTGTTCTCTAAAAAAGAAAAATTTAATCATGAATTCAAGATCTAACATATACTAGACACCATATTTTTATAAAAGCATTGAGATGTCAACATATTGAATTGACTCGGGTAAACTTGAGTTAATTAACTAAATTTACGATCTGAGTTATGAGATTGTAATATTCTCATAAAAAGTAAACTAAAACAAATTACGTGATTGCCATAAAATTGAGCCTTAGGTTTGTTTTTTTTCTCAAAAATTCGACATTCAATGTGTTTTTGACTTAAAATACCTATACTCTAAATACTAATAAACTTACATATGATCTCATATAACCCAAAAACCCAAAATCAACCCGGAAGCAAAAAAATTCATGACATTAAATCTACCATCTCAGGCAATGTGAACGGCAAGCAACACCTAATCTAAACTCTTCTTATCGAATGAAACTCATTGATATTAAAATCAATATTTTTAATGGCCAGAATAAATGTCAATAGAAACCTTTTTTCTCTACCATGGGACCAACCACTTTCTCTCTACTCTCTCGAGCTAGGGACTAGAGAAAATAATAAAGTTTTTAGGACACAATTATATTTTTAAAATATTGCGGGACCAAAAGTATATAATTTGAAAATTAATAGGACCAAAGTAAACTTTTTAACCCAATTTTGAAAGTGCCATCTAATTTCTTTGCCTTTTTCATTTTGACCCTTTTTTCTTTCAATCTTGCTCATTCCTCAGTATACTTGATACAATTGGCCTTCAATTTGGCCACAAAAGGATGAAATCATCCAAAACAAAAGTTTGATTACCTAAAATGAAAAAAAAATCACATAGTAAGTTCATAGTGAAATGTGAGAAGAAGCATAATTTTTTTCTCTATAGTGATTTTTATGTGAGTGTGTAAGCGATGCTAAAATATTAAATTAGGATCAACTTATGGATATATGCTTGATTCATTTATATCTTGCAGGAAGGAAGAATGATAAATTAAGATTGTGATAAGTTGAAACATGTATTATATATAATTAGCTTTATGACCCGTGGTTCGTTGTAGATTAAGGAAATCAATTTTTCAGGGAAAAGAAAAAGAATATAATGGCTTATCCAACAAAGTTTTTTTTATAGCAAACATTTTTTTCAACAAAAAAAATATGTAGGATTCAACACCTTTTTTATAGCAAACACCAAAAAAAAAAAAAAAAAATTGGCGAGTGAAACTAGAAATAAAAAAATTGATCTTAAAAAAAGAAAAAGTTCTAAGTTAATTGGGGTTAACCAACAAGACCCATGATCCGGAACTCATTAAATATAACAATGTTTTATCTTAAAAATTATTTTCCATCTAAACAACAAAAAAAAGGTTGTGCGGACATGAAACACAAAAACTTTAATTTATTGAAAGTTTGATAATAAAAGGAGGGTTTCTTGCCTAAAGTGGAAAACAAAACTTATAAAAAACAAACAAACAACAAAATGATTAACTAAAATAAGAAAAAAAAAACAGGAGTTCACTTTTTGTTTTTTGCTTAGCCAACGCAAATTCCAAGGCCATGAGAGGAAAAATAGGAGAAAAGAAGAAATATGACTGTTGAGAACCACAACACATGCACCGCCTCATTAGAAGTGCCTCCAAAATAGAAGGGTAGATGCACAACTTGAACATGACGACTCTCTTTCACAAGTTGTTATGTGTTCCCTAACTGCTAACCACTCTTTTATATACTGCTGAAAAGACAAAACTGACCGTCATTCGAATTGTATATATTAAGAAAACCACAATGAAAGGTCCAAATAGCCCATTGATGATAGTTTTAATTTTTTTGGTTTCAAGGGCATTTTAGTAATTATATTATTTATATAAAAAAAATGACAAAAACAAACTTTCATGCTGGTGACTTTTGCAATTTATTTAAGGGTAACATATTCATTTTACTATTTACTTTTTATTGAAAAAGACCATTTAGCCTCTCTTAAAACAACAATGACCAATAAGTCCTTATGAAAAGATAATCCAATCCCCAAAATCAATAATAATAATAATAAAAAAAAAATTGATGTAAACATTTAATTAAATAAATTGAGAATTATTTGCATTAATAAATGCAAAATAAAAAAACATTAATGATAACCAATAACTAAATTAAAAAATTTAGAAATAGATGTAAATCAGGATATTGATATTGTAACATAGGTTATAGACCCGAATACGCTCAATAAAACAATAATAAAAAAGACATGCACAGCAAAAGCAAATGAGTAAAAACAAAATTAAGTAAACCTGCACATAAAGAATGTCTACTAATATATATATATATATATATATATATATATATATATATATATAGCAATTTTATTTGTAAACTAAGTAAAAATTAAACAATATTCTATTAAAAAAATCATAAAAATTATTTAATTAATGTATTTTAAACAATTTCATTTAAAATAGAATACCTACTAGGATGGGCATCCCATATATACACTTAATTAATCTATTTTAAATAATTTATATTTAAATAAAAAATAAAAATTAAAACTAAAAAAGAGTCAAGTGCCTTGCCCTAGGTAGCCTAACACATCTCACCTGTTAATTGAGGTAACATATGCGGGCCTACAAGGCCAGACCCGCATGCCTAGCCTTTTTTATTTAATTTTTTTTTCATTTCTCTAAAAGAGTGGATTACATGTCATTCGCTTCTACTTTTATTTTGAAAAAAAATATTAAGGCATAAGACATCGTTAGCCTACCAAAAATCTGGTCACCATAGTGGTGGTTGGTCCTTTTTTGGTTTAAAAATTCATTTCTCATAACACTTTCACCTAAAAATACATAATAAACATCTTTAGAACATCAAAAAACTAATTTATCAACCCAAAACCCTAAATATATATATATATATATATATATATATATATATATATATATATAAACACAAAATCAAATTGACAAAAAAAACCTTTCTCAACCTGACTTACTTTTTTTTTAAGCAAGATAAAGGTTTATAAACACCTTATTAGGATCATCCTCATTAAATAAAATTTGTTGACACCAAGATTGATTTGTTTTATTGTTGGATTATGATCAACAAACTTTTTCTCTCTTTCACTTTAATCTAATGTCTTTCTTTCTTTTCTCTCACATCCAAAGATTAAAAACAAACAAAATTAAATTTTAGACCAAAAATAAAATTCCAAAAACTAAAGAGACTTTAAAGGAAGGGGAAAAAAAACAATAGGTGGACTATTTTTTCCTATTGAAATTAGGGTTTCAAATTGAATTTTTGTTTTTTTTAATGATTTTGGATATTGATTTCTATTCAAGAAATTTATTATTGCTCAATTATTTCTATTTCTATGTACTACTCCAAATTTGCTTTGATCAAACTAGGTGAGTTGATTGAGTTCATTTCCCATTCATTTATAAGTCTTGGTTTTGTTTTATAATCATCACATTTCCCTTAACTCCTGTCTTTTTAGTCGAATTTTGATTGCCATTTCTTGCTTATAGAAAAAAAATAGTGGTATTTGAACTGAAAAATAAAGAATAGGAAGAAGGTTTACTGTTATGACCCTTTTATCAAGTGGCTGGATTTCCTTCGTCAATGACTTTCTATTATGTGTTGCTTTCTCATCCTAGTTTTTATAAATGCCCTTGGCAGGTGCCTTTTTATGCATAATTTTTGGTGGATTATTGGCCTTTACTTAGAAGTTACCAAACATTTATAAGCAATGAAGGATATGATAATTGTAGTATCAAATGATATGCTTGACAATGCTGCCAAACTAAGTCCAAAGTAGGTAGAGAAGCTTTGTCAAGGTGGGTTGCACATCTCTTTTTTCTCTATCCTTATTGCTAACTACCTTTTGACTTAAGACAGATTTTGTTTAGCAGAGCCACAAAGGTAAACCGAAGTTTATGATGTGATCTTAACTTTAACATCAAGATATCTATTAAAAGTTTAATTGGTCCAGTTATAAGATTTAGAGTAAAGAGGTTCAAGGAAAAAATTGATAGATTTCTTTAAAATATATGAGCTAAGGTGAATATCAAAAAAATATTAAAGAAAAAAAAACAAGTCTTAATTAATTTGATTTATGTTCAAGAACAAAACTTCTTTAAAATAAATGATCTAGTCGTGTGCATCATTTATCAAAACTCACTCATGTGATAACATTTTCTAGGCATCATAACCATCTTTCAAAGGGCAAAACAAACTTTTTATTCTTGGAAGATGCCCTCAAGTATAGTATTACTCTCAATCACTATTGAAGTTCATCAAATCATAAACTTTCTTTCTTCGAATAGCATTGCCCTCAGTTGATTCAGGTATTTGTCATTGCCAAACTCTATTCATAGCTTTGATGGATTTTTTTGAATCATTATTTGATTGTATCCCCCCCCCCCCATCTGATATGCTTATTATCTATTATTTCTCTCAAGGTCCATTGTATTACCTCTATTTGCTCAATTTTTCAAGGATGACTTATAAAAATTATCAATGTCATTTATATCATATTTTGCAAACTCGATCATTAACATTTTTTTTATTTGAAAATCAATTTTTTATTTTAAAATCAACTGGTAAATTTTAAAAATCATACTCATTCAAGCTTAATTGTTGCAAAAAAATAATAAGATATATCATTTTAAAAGTGTTTCTTTAAGTAACCCCAAGACATGTTATTCGTCACTAAGATGCATCTTTTGTGCATTTCTATTGACAGTTGATGGGGTAATGGTTAAGAAAGAAGTGTTAGCGCAAAGTTGGGTTATCCATGGCTCAAATGAATTTTGTTTCTTACATTTTGAAAATATAAATTTACTCGATATGTGCTTAAAATAATTTTATGTTGAATTTCTTACAATTCCCAGGGGTTTTAATTTTTTTTAAGGAAAAAAATGATTTGGTCTGTTGAAGGTACATGATGAGATGACCTTCTGGTTTTATAGGTTTCAAAGCAAGAGGCTTGAGTAAAACTCGATGTTTTGTTGAGAAAAATTTGTCGCTCTTTTTTAGCATTGATTTTTATCAGCATGAATAATAATAAGTAGCTTGTTTGTGATGTCATGATTCATGTGAAAAAGGTCTTTTGAATTTTACAAACCCTATTTATTGGTCAAAGTTGCTTGCTTGCTTGATTATAAAGGACTTTTAAGAGCACGTAATCAGGCTATAACTTTTGGGTTATGGAAGAAAGGAATTCATAGGCTCACGAGTGTTTCAATGCTTTGAAGACTGAAGATCACTGTAATTGTGTCTTTCTTTTCTTTCATCATATTTATTTGATTCGCCATTTTTTATTGCTTTGGTTAGGCATCTTTATTTTTATTTGTTGACCTAGACTTGGTCATTTTTGTGTTTTTATTTGGGCATACCTCTTAACATTTGAATTTCTCAGGCTCTTTTGGATTTTCCATAACATCTCCTTTGTCCTTGTTTTTTGAATTTTTACTTGCCTTCCTAGTGTAAGGTGTGATCCTAGTTAAAATTGACTCTTGATCTTTAGAATTTTCATTTGCTTCTAGTATGGGTTATGATTTTAGTTAGAGCTTTTACAAAGAAAAACTTATCCAAGTTCAAATGGAGACCACAAGGGATATATTTTAGAATATGAAGGGATAACAAAGATGGGCTTTCATCATTTCAAGCACAAACGGTTAAAACCAATAACTTTTATCCTTGTTTAGCGTAATTGTTTAGAACTTTTGCATAAAGACTTGTGTTTTTATGAATGAATGACTAGTAAATCTTTAATATTGTCATTTGAGCAGCTGATGATAAGATGATATCTGATCGATCGAGTTTCCTAATGAGAGCCATTTCCTAACTCATGTTCCATCACGACTTCAGATTTCATGGTTGGACCTTTGATTTTACCTCCTTTTCTATCCTTTTAGCCACAATCATTAGGTTAGTAAAGTGTTTGGCTGCACTTTCAATCAAAAACTCAAAGTAGGGCATCTTAAAAATGTTGGTAAACAAGCTGACCATCTTTTTTTCAAGTAGTAGAGGATCCACTTGAGTAGCTACCCCAAATCACCTCAGACATAGTTC
>JAAWWB010002164.1:0-25006 GCA_018804465.1 Populus tomentosa
TGCAAGTGTTGGTAGAGGGGGAGGAAAATCTTGTGGAGGTCCATAGAGGGAAGGGTAATGATTGGAAAAGCATGCTTCATAGTTTGCCATGATCTCCTCCATTTTCTTTCATTGAGCTTCATATTTTGCTTCCATTCGGCCCTTAGAGCACTAACTCATTGTTCAACTAACTCCTCACTAATTGGTGATGGTTGACTCATGCTGGATTACAAAAATAATTTGTGGACCTCTGACACTTGAGATATGGGTCATAACTTGAGATAGTGCCTGGATTGTAGGAAGTTCAGGTGTGATTCGGACTTTATCTTTCGACTCGTTTTTTAGGCTTCAAATAAGCAAAATTGAGTTCTATGCTCTTCATATGATTTATAGATCTGTGTCTTAGATTTTCAAACGATGATGAATGCCTAAAACGGAGTTGTATAACTGATGTTACAACCCAAAAACCAATCAATGCTCAACTTTAATTCCAAATTCTGCTTACTCCAGTAATTTAGTATCTGAAAACACATTAATTTCCCACGAAGTCAATAGTTCAAAAAGGCATTCAAAATCCTAATTAACTTGTGCAACACATACAAAATATTTCAAAATAAAACAAGAAAATAAAAAATATGCATGCAATAAATTCCCTTATATATAAAACCCTCAGGTTTCTCTTTATAAACTTCATACTTTATATCCATTTAAGAAAGTTGTCTTAAAGTCCTTTTGATGAACATAAAATTTATAAATTGATGCTAAAGAAAATAAAACTTTAATTGATTTCAACTGGAATATAAGTGTGAAATAAGCAACACCTTTCTTTTGAGTAATGCATTTTCCAACTAATCTTGCCTTGAAGGTTTGTTAGAACAACTAGTATTGAATTTTCTTCTAAACACTAACTTATATCCTATTGTCTTAGACCCTAAAGGTAAATCTACTATGACCTAAGTATTGTTAGACAATATTGAATCCATTTCATCATTTACCGTTTCTTTCCAAAAGACAATATCCCTAGAAGACATACCTTTTGTAACACCCTCTATTTTATTTATGTCAACTTCGTTCAAAAATTAGGAATTTTTTCTCATGCATATATATATATATATATATATATATATATATCATGATCCCTGATCCCTAACTATCATGACAAAAATTTTAAGCTTATTATTATTTTAATTGTTATTATTATTAATTGGCTACCAAAAATTCGACAGAGTCTCCTCTGTAAATTAACCTTTCCAAGTGTCGACATCAACCTAAAACACAATTTTTTCATGCATAGTTATGATCCAACCATTCTAGACTTCTTCAACAGAAATCTGATTTCTCATCACATTATCCATTTTAACTTATATCTTCACCATTTTCCGTTCAACCAGTAGTGTCATATATCTTTTCTCTTCACACATGATATCATTAAAACAAGTATATTATAAAGTTATCTACATGCATGCTGAAAATTCTTTAATGCCTACACAAAAGAGATTTAATTAACTAACAAGTGGTATATGACTTAACATTAATTACAAGCCCAAAAGATAACTTTAAATCCTAGTGAACTAGAAAATTACATAATCCACATACCTAAAATATAACTATCCACAAAAGAAGAAAATCAAGGTTGCCCTACTGTATGTGAAGGACCTGCAACAAATACAACATAATTTATTTAGTAATACTAATTTAATTTATTTACACATATATATAGTTTAGACCATTTTTTTTCCTTTTAACACCATAATTTCTAATACATTTTCTATAGACATATTCTTCAACTTTAATTACTTGAGATGACTTCTCCATTACCAAGCTCTATAGTTTGCTTGTAAAGCTTACTCTTTTTTTCTTCTTTTTTTGCCACCTTGGTCCCCATCTTAATGGAAGTCCAAGTAATCACATAATTAATCTAGGTCTTCCTCAATTCCTGATCAAATTCATTACCACCTTAGCCATTTTACACATAAATAACTAAGTTTCATAACCACACCTTAGTTTTCGTTCTTATGGATGACTAAGTTATTTTTCCATATCACCTTAGCCATGCCTTTGCAAATGGCTAAGTCAAATACTATTCACCTTAGCTTTCCACCTCTTTGGAAAACTAAGTCAAAATCAATATTCATATCTTCTTAGTTTCTGACCATTTAGACAACTAAGTCATACACATTATCTTTTATATTAATTTATTTCATTCATCGAATAATTCTCTTCATTCTTAACCATGTGCTCTCATCATTCTTATACAACCATGACATAGTTCAGTTCTAATAATTATCAAATGTAAATAACAAAGACAACCCAATCACATATGAGAAAAACCAAAGAACAACTACAATAACTTTACATAGTTAAAGAGCGAAACACCTACCTGTAGCTCCAGGTGTTCGAGCTCGCTCCGCTATGGTTCCAGCCATGAATGCTCCTCCTATAAATATTAGGAAGGTATGCTTGTTACAATATTCATATCCAGAATTGTAACACATAAATAATTTCATTGTCACGTTACATATTTCAACATTACATATAAAATTAGAATTAAGGGGTCAAATCAGGGCTGTAATTCTATAGTTGGATACCCTCTTGCACAATTATTATGTTTGCACAAACACATGTTTGTCCACTATTATGGAACTTTGTTGCAAGCTGCAACGATAAGAAATGATTTAATAAGATTACCACCACCATGACAGTACCTCCCAATAATGAATGCAAAATAAAAACACATTTTCAAAATCCTGAATCAAAGCCTCTGCAGTAATATGTTGTCCTAAAATCAGTAAATCAAATGGCTTCACCAATGTAATTTACAAAATTATACAAGCTTTATTACATTCCATGCTCCTCCTCTTTTATTTCAAATGTAACTAGCATTGTTGTTGTTGTTTTTTTTCTTCCATCCTTCATTATTTTGAATCATTATCAACCCATCCTATCACAATGTATCAATTTCAACAATTTCACATTTTTCCCTATATTCTCTACTAAGAACCCTAATTCAAGAAATCTAAGAACAATGCATTAATCTATTTCTTTCCACCCAAACTTGTTTAAACAACTTAGAACTCATTACCCAACACTAAAATGAACTTCAAAAGCTAACCTGATGATGTTTTTCCTCCCCTTCAATTTTTCTTCTTTGCCATGACTTACGACCCCTTTCTCACCCTTCTCCCTCACTTAGTTTTCTTCTTAAATCCTTGCTTGAGGAAGTGATTTGGTGATTTACACTTTTTAAATCCTTGATTCCACACAATTTCTACTCTTTCTCTCAAGGTAATTTGTTTTGTTTCATGTGTTTTTCCCTCCTTTTCTCTCCCTCGGTTTTCATCCCTCTGTTACCTCTGTTTATGGCGTCAAAATAAGGGAGAATAAATTGCTGGACTTTGCCAGCTCATCAGATATTTACAAAACTGTCATTGGTGAATTTTATGTTATTTACTATCCGACTATTAGCAATTTTTAAAAAATCTTCCCGAACACGGATTGCCCTAATATTTTAATCAAATGTAGAATTATATGTTATAAGATTTCTCCTAAAATTTCTGTTTGATCTAACTGTCGGATAAAGCGTTCTGCTCAAAAGCGTGAAACTATTCAATATGAGAAATATTTTTATTTTTATTTTATTTTATTTTTAACATTTTACCATTTATTTTAATCATCCTTTTTTTTTCAGGGTTTCACACCTTCATAGAATGTCCTTGGATCATTGTTTACATTTAGGGTCTTAGGTGTCCTTTTCAATATTGTGTTTCTACCACCTTCTACTAAAAATACAATTGAATCAGTAGGAATAAAATATGTATGTAGGTGTTTTTTCTTTATAACTTTTTAACTCCTTCTAGGTTCACTTGAACCTATTACTTCCGGGTTTTTATATTTTTCACTTAAAGTTGAGCTGGGAGTTATTGTTGTTAGATTTGGTTCTTGCATATTTGAATCACTTATGAATTTATTAAAAATAAATTCAACATGTACAAATTCAACTATCACATTAGTTTCTAAATCCAAAAGCCTATAAGCTTTTGAATTTTGTGCATAACCAATAAAAACACTTTTAAAACCTCTAGGTCCTAATTTTTTTTTTTTAATTTTAGGATTAGAAACTTTATAAAAAGCTACACACCCCCATACTTTAAAATAATTTAGATTTGGTTTTTTTTTTATCATTCCATACTTCATAAGGAGAAACATTTAATTTTCTAAATGGTACTCTATTATGAATGTGATATGTAGTAAGCAAAGCTTCACTCGACAAATTATTTGGTAACTTAGCATTCAAAAGCATGACATTGACCATATCCACTAATATCCTATTTTTCTTTTCATTATGTTGTGGTGTATAGGGTGTGGTCATTTGATGAATTGTTTTGTTTTCCTCATAAAATGTAGAAAACTCCCTAGAAAAGTATTCACCACCTCTATCACTTTTAAGAATTTTAATTTTCCTTTCCTTTTGATTTTCTATCATTTTCTTGAATTCTTTGAATTTCTCAAAGGCTTCGTCTTTAGTTCTTAACAAGTACACATAGGTAAAATGAGAATAATCATTAATGAAAGTTATGAAATATCTTTTCCCACCCCTTATTAACATTATGTTTATTTCACATATATTAGAATGCATTAACTCAAGTAATTGAGAATTTCTTTCAACCTTAGGAAATAGGCTTTTAGTTATCTTTGCTTGAATATATACTTCACATTTATCATTATCATGATGCTGATACAAAATATAACCATGCTTACATATATATTTTAAATATCTATAATTTAGATGATCTAATCTAGCATGCTAACGAGAAGAAGTAGATTCAGTCATATAAGCGAAAACAACATTGATTTCATTAATACTGAACCTAAATATGCATTCATAAGAATAACATTTTCCCACAAACATTCTACTCATAGTTACAATAACTTTATCAATCTCTAAAACAATCTTGAACCCTTTCTTGCTTAAAATATTAGAAGATACAAGATTTCTTCTAATTTTAGAAACATGAAACACATTGACTAAAGACATTTTTTGTCTAGAAGTAAAGTATAATTCAATAGTTCCTTAACTTTCCCAAAACTTTGGTAGAATTATGGTTGCCCATCAAGACCTCTACGGGTTTCTTCAATTCTGTATAAGTCTTGAACCATGCTCTATTGTTGCAGACATAAAATGTTGCACCAGAATCCAATCATCAATCCAAAATCTTCACAACAATAGTTGTTATATTTAATTCAATAATCATTCCAATTTGAATGTTTGAAACCATGACAACTAAGTCCATGACTTCATCGTTTTCAACCATATTCACTTTGTTAACACCATCTCTCTTTATGAAATTATTGAATCTACACTCTTTTATGTAGCACCTTTTATTTCCACAATGGAAATAAATCATATTACTAAGGGAATTCAGACATGAAGATGATAGAATCCAGGGAGGGTCCTTTCATAGAAATTATAGTCGGGAGTGTTAGCTTTTCAACGAATCTGACCCCTCCTAATTTGGAGTCCTAGAACTCCAAATATGAATAACAATCTAAGTAGAGGTCAAGTTCTCACCTCTACTACAAGATTCGGCCAAGTCAACAAAACAACAAAATTTAGCCATATTAAGGGTGGAATTCATTTTCTTGCCCTTTGTAAAGTGTACAATGTTGTGTCTTGATCTTCAAAAAGAAATGAATCATGATTGAAATTGAATTCATGATGTCCATTAGGACTACTAATGAGCTGAAATTTTAAAGGATAATAACGGGGAATTTAGGTGAGAAAGAATAATTGTAAAAGAGAAATGAATATTGTCACCATTGGTGCTGTTATGTTGTGTTATGTGGATTAATATGGAATAATGATAGGTATTTATGGTTTCAGAAGGAACCTTGGTAGGAGTGCAACAACAACAGGGGAATGCAAGTCAAGCATCTACAGTAGGTAGGTATTTGGTACCTATATCTCCTCTAGTTAAAAATTATTTTAACTATTTTTTAAATTATAAATTTTGATGCCTATTGATGAGGCACAAAAAAAAAAATGGAAAAGGAAAGGGTAAACGGCAGGGAAAAGGGAAATGAAAAACTAGATTTAATTTATGGGTCCTTTTAGAGGAAATGGATAGTAATGGCGAGCTTTATGGATGAGCGTTTCTCGAATTTGATTAGCATGTCCTAGATACAGGAGGCTAATGATGGTAGCCAAGTTGGATAACATCGGCATGACCGATACAAGGGAGGAGGAATATGGAACTTGATTAGCTATTCGAGTTCAGAATAGTTAATGATATTAACGAGTAATGTCAATATTGGCAAAACTTGATTAGCTTTTCAAGGTGAAAGCTAATGATGTCAGGAATCATTGACATCGATATACCTGAGGACCTTTCAAGGTAACATGGAACATTGATTAACTATTTAAGCTTAGAAATAGTTAACAACACCAATGGTTATGTTAGTGTCGGCGTTCCCACGAACTTGATTAGTTGATCCCAAGATGGGACAACTAAAGACACTAATGAGGGTCATTAGTGTCATAGTATCTTCTCGATTTAGGAAGAAGTGGCAGGGTGGATACCCTCGATCAGAGCTTGGAAAACCTATACAAGAAAAAAAGGGAAAAAAGGAAGAAACATGATCGATCAAATAACAGACGCTTCCCACAAGGATAAAAAAGGGATACAATTATGGAAAAAGAATTAGCTAACCTTAAAAGGGCTAGTTGTTGTGTATAGAATTGCATATGACTTAAATAAGTGAATGTGTTGTATAAATTTCTTTCTCTGCAATTGATTGTATTCTTTTTTTATTTATTTTAAAAATTATGAATTGCAAGTCCTTCTCATTCACGTTAGGAGTAGAATTTAGGTTCTTTGACCCTTTTTTGTATGAGTTAGGAACCTAAGAATTATCTATGTATTGTGTTATGAAGTATTCATGTAACCCAAACATAATAGTATTCTCCTTATATTATTTTGTGTTTGGAATATTAACATGTATTAATTCACACTTGGAATATTATAATGTACTAGTTTGTGTTTGGAATTCCTAATTGTGTTGTGTTTGTATTTGAAATTTCAATGCTTGGATGTTTCTCTTAATTAGTAATTTATGCATGTTAAATGAGAGGGAAATTGAGTAAATAGATTGTCCTGAGTATATTCTTGAATAAATTGAATAATTGACTTGGATCAATTGTGGATGTGTTTATGGTTGGGATGCGAATACAAAATGTGCATAGGGTAAATTGTCGATAACTTGGGACCTCCCGGTATAGGGTAGACTTTGCCAAAATTTCATTAGAACTTTTGGTGAACTCAATATAAAATCCTAAAACACAAAAATAAAATAAAATTGCCCCATTTACTCCTTATATGAAAGATAAATTGATTTAGCCAACGAGGTTGTTACATGAAAAGTCAATAGTTACTCCTCTTTTATATATAGAACATCTTGTACTAGTTGTAATTTAAGTGCTCACATTTGTATTTTAGAGGCAGTAAACAAAGATCTATCTTCTTCATCTACTATATACTCTATATTTTTCTTTTGGTATCAGAGCTTGAGTGAGCACACACAAGCAAACACAATCACTTCCCCACATTGACTTTATCATCTCTCAATGTTGGGAACTTTATTACCCTAAGCTTAATCAAACAAACTATCCATTATGGATAGAACAAGCTCTGGCTCTTGCAAAAAGTTAGGAGCTAATCAGGCATCTCACCAATGATGATCATGCACCAATAAAATACACCATATAAGATCCAATAAATAACCCAAACATAGAAAATACAATATCAGTCCTAACTGAAGCTTTCATCACTTGGAGAAAATCTAACTAACTTCTTCGAGGTTGAATTATTTGAACCTTGTCTGAAGAAGCTCTTAGCCTTGTTGTTGGATTAGAAACAACATCTACTGCTTAGGAAGCGCTCAAGAATGCCTATGCCAAAGACTCATAAGAGCGTGAGTTTACACTTCACCAACAAGTTACTGACTTCTATAAACATGAAAATCAATCTATGGAAAAACACATTTGCACCTTCAAAAGCTTGTGTGATAGCCTTGCAATAATTGGAAAACCAATTTCAGACAATGCAAAGATTTTTTGTCTTCTCACCAACCTTGGTTCACCATATGAAAACTTTATAACAACCATGTTGAAGCCCTCAAGATCGTCTTATTCAAAGTTGGTTTCTTAGCTCTAAAATTTTGATCAGCACCGTAACTCGTTCTCTCATACAAACATGACAAACACATAATTTCCCCAACAACTTGCATTTTATGGGCAAAAACAACAGTGCAATTAGCAAAGCACACAACAGCCTTCCTCAACACACACCTCATATGTAAAACCTCTGGGTGAAAAATTATAAATTGACTAGTTTCATGTAAAACAAAACAAAAACAATTTGTAACTCTCAATCGGGTTATCATAAAATTCTAAAACTTTGCGTGGAGCCTTCTAATATGATTCCTTAGCTTGGGTTAAAATTTCAGAATTTTTAGAGAAATTTGGAAATTTGATGAAAAATCACAATTTTACTAGTTTTACGTTATTGGATGTAATTTTAAATCCGACCACCATATTGAGCTGACATTTTATGAGGAACCTTTTAATATATTGAATAAAATTTGGTTAAAATTTTAGGATGAACGAAGCTCGGTAATGCTAGCAAAGAATAAGGACCGTCAAATGAAAGCAAAATGACTCATTAAGGGTAAAATGGTAATTTTCCATTAAAAATAAAACAAGGCAGCCCCTTTTCTGTTATGAACTGCCAACTAGCTAGCAACAAATGTGAAAAGAAAAAAATAGAAAATAAGAGAAGAACGTGAGAAATTAAGAGAAAAACAAGAAAAAGTGAGAGAGAGCTTTGAAACTTGTAAGATTGAAAGACTTGGAACATTAAATTAAGAAAGAATCAAGTGAAGGAAGATATAAGAAAGGTGAGGAGGGCTGGCCACACTAGGAGGAGAAGAAAAGTTGGGAGAACTTAGATTGGTAAGCATGAAAAGTTTAGATTCTTACTTGAATGAAGTGTTTTTGGGTTTATTTGAGTAAGTTATCAAACAATGACAATTAAATTTGATTTAATTTCTCATAATCTTGATTTTTTAAAAATTTGAATTTGGGGATTTTGAGAAAAATAATAAACATGATGGAATTGAGGTAGAATAGTATAGAGATAGTGAATGTAAGTAGTAATTAAGAAAGAAATTGAATAATTTTAAAGAAAAGAAATTGTAATTAAGGATGAGGAAATATAGGAATGAGGTTTTGATTGTTTTATGTTTGAGAAATGATGTTCTTTATCTTATTTGAAGTATTCAAAATATGAACAAGTGAAGAAACATCATAAGAATGTGAAAAGAAGGAATAAATAAATGGTAGGAAAAGTTCATGAGAGAATTCTTTAAGTGAGTTAAGAGACGAAAATTGATTAAAACTATATGTTGAAAATGAGGTGACGAATGAATGAAAATTTTGGTGTAAACCCCAATTAAATAAAAGATATTACATGCTTCAAATTTAGGCACGTAGGAGAAATAATAATGGATTAATAATGTAGTGCAATCTGATTGATTCAAGAGTTGTACTGGGAGCAGGGCATCACGCACGAGGAGCTGGGCCATCATGAGCAGACGGTAGGTGATTCATCACTTTCTTTTAAAATTCATGATGCTAACTTATGTTAACAACAAATCAAGTTCCTCTCATAACAACAATGTCAGCCAAAGACCATGAAGGATCAACTATTTATTGTACCAAGGGTTATACAACACAAATCTAGATTAATCATTTAACAAACAAGGTATTAAGAATTGATAAAATAAAAATGATAAGACATATTAATAGCAAATTTTCTTTGATATAAGCATTGAAGTCCATATTGAGTTTATATTATACTTATTCTAACACCATTAGTGAAACCTTTTCACCTTGACATAATAAACTTAGCTAAACATTATGAAGAAAAGAAACATGAATAAACAAGTTAAGAACATGATTATGATATAAGTTAATTGAGTATAGTAAAGGAAATGAAAAGTATAAACAAGAGATTAATATAACATGAAAGAAAACTTGAACATTACAAAAAGAGAAAGCAAGAAAATGATCTTGATCTGAAAACCAAGATGCCTAAATGTATGGCAAATGTCTCCTTTTATAAGCTAAAAAGAACTATTTATTTGGTAATTAACTATTGAATTAGTGGCCAACTAATGACTTAGTGGACTTGGTGGTTTAGGTATGGATTTGTTTTCTGGACAAAATAGCATTGCTATGATCAGAATTTGGCAAAGTGGTCTTCATGAAAGCTGTAGGAACCTGTCTCCGCTTTCCATTAAAAAACAAATAAGCTCATTTGGACTTCTAGAACCCGAGATATGAACTGAACACTAAACAGTGTCTGGGCTGTAGGATAGATTCAGACTTCTCTTTTGATGCTAAGATTTGGACTCCAAAACGGCAAAATTGAGTCTTGAACTCTCATGAATATTTTAGGCCTATATCTTAGCTTTCCATATATATAAACCAAACCTAAATCCAAGATCTACAGCTCCAAATATGACTCAATGACTGAATAGTATTCCAGTTTGAACCAGCATCTCTTCTCTAAACTTGGCCCTTTCTTTGTCATTTCACTTTCAATAGTTAATCACATCAATCAATCCTTTGAATTGTGAGATATACCTGCATTTAAAATTATCATTTACCATAAATTAAAGCTATCTTATATTATCAGACTTGTTATTATAAAACATGCTTAAGTTTGGGAATTTAATGATACTTTAAGTGCAATATAATGATATAAAACCTTAATAAGAATGTATTTTTAAGTACTAATCATGTGCCAAGAAACAACACACCATTTCACGCTCTATCACTAAAGTTGAATATCATGTTATGCCAACATTGCCGCATAGCTTACTTGGTTGACCTACATCCTTCGCGATTTACACATTCTAACAATATCTCCACATGTGCTTTATTGTGACAATATCAATGCTCTCTGTATGATGGTCAATCTTGTCTTCCATGCATGTGTCGCACGTCACCCCACACGGTGATTTGTTGTTCTTTGATTGATTTGAGGTCTTGGGAGTCGCCACCTAGTATTGGATTGAGGGTTACTAGGAAACCCAGATTTACCGATCATGGTCAAAGATTTGTGAGTAAGGGACTGGTTGTGGCTATGGAAGGTATTAGCACCCCTAACACACCCTACCTAAGGTAAGCTGCTTTGTGATTTAATTTGATTTGAAAATTTAAAATATTAATTAAATTCTAAAACTTGAATAAATCAGTTATTAAATTCCAGAATATTTATAGAAACATGTTCTTATATTTTCATGGAAAATATAACATAATTTTATTCGTCTGTGAGATATTTAGTCATATTCAAATTAAATACTTAATTCTTTTTTTATATTTTTGATTTTTATACTTCAATAACATAAATGAAAATACAAACACATACACAAATGTCTTTTTATTATTTCTTTTTCATACACCCACATGCAACATTTACATGTTACAAAAATTACGTTAAACAAAACCAAAAATTACATTAAACAAAAACAAAAAATTACAAAATAGCCCCAAAACAAATCTGGAAATGTTGGGAAGGCTTCTGGATCAGCAGGGACAGTGGCGGCGCGTGGATCTCACTCACCGCCGCCACTGGCGGCGTGTGGGTCCACGCGCCGCCGTGAAAACAACAGGGAAACACGGGGGTCTGTAACAGCCTCTTCCCTTCCTTGCCGGCGGTGGGAAACGTCACCTGCAAAGCCAAACACAAGCAGTCGTTTTTAATTTTCTTTGCTTCACAGATCTGTTTTCCTTCTCCTTCTTCATATCTGCTCCCGGTCTTCTTTCTTCCCCTTGGTTTTTGTTCTTTCCTTCTTCGGGTGGCAGACTTGGCGGCTGAGGAAGGAGGCGTCGCTGCTGGACCTGTTTCAGGTGGCTGGTGGATCAGTTTCTTCGGGCGGTGCTGATGTAGAGACACCGCTGGTTTGCCCAAATGGTGGGCGACTGGAGTGAGGGTAGGTCTGGCGAAGGGGCTGCAGCCGAGAGAGGGATGGCGCCGCTGCGGCTGACGGTGAAGACCGTGGGTCTGTGGTGAGCCGCTGAGGAAAAGGAGTGACCGGGAGAGAGGAAAATGGCCGATGACCAGGGGGTTCTCTGGATGAGTCTATTTGGTGGAGGTGGAAATGGCCAAGAGAGGGATGACAGAGAGTGGCTCTGAAATGGCCGGCCTCAGGGGAGAAAAGCAGAGGAAGAGGGGGACTTTTGTTCTCTGGTTCTCTTTTGGCCAAGGGAAGGGAGGGGTGGCTGGCGGCTGAGTGTGAGAGGTTTTTCTAGTATGGCGGCAGTGAAGGGGAGAAGATCATGGCTGCTTGTGTCCGGCCAAAAGAGAAGGAAGCTGGCGTTGGGGGATGGGGTTCTCTCCTCTCTCTGTTTTCGGCCAACGGAAGGGACTGTGGCCGGCGGCTCAGGGAAAAAGCTTTAGGTTTTTAGGGTTTTCGTTTTTTAAACTCTCCCTTGTTTTTTCATTCCTCTCCCCGTAAATAAATTTTTCTCCCCCCTTTAAACTTTACTGTAGCTTAGTATTTATAGAAGAAATACCAGTCCCTCAACTTTCCTTTCCTTTTCTTTTCCTTTTTTTTTGTAATTTTGATTTTCTCTCTTCTTTTTTTTTTTTTTTTGTATTTTTGAAAGTGGGCAATATCAACGTCGGCTCAACAAGAAAAATCAGTGATCATAAAATTTACGCGTTAAGAGTTGAATGCGTTTAAAATACCTTTGAAAATTTAAATTCTTTTGAGATGACGTTGAAAATACTAAAAATGATGCAAATATATCAAAAATATATTTTTTGTGTTTTTCTTTGTTTTTTTTCCATTTTTTTATTTTTTCTGAAAATTTATCAAAAATATGGATCAAAAATTGGGTAGCAACAGCATGCATCAAACATATTGAGATTGATTATCATTTTGTATGAGAACGAGTAACTCTTAGGAAACTTATTATGGATCACATTCCCACTTCTAATCAATTTTTTTATTTGCTTACTAAGTCGGTGTCCAAAGCTACCCTTTTTTGTTTTCAAAGCAAACTTTGCCTCCAGCCTCAGCAACATTTGAGGGAGGGTATTAGCAATCATACAACAACAACAACAAGCAACAAGCAACAACATCACTTCTCCTTCCTCCTCATACAACTCTATAACACCAATCCATATCTCTACAACGCAACAGAAAGTAGTAATAGTAAAACCTCTATAGCAGCAGCAACATCACTACCTCTTCATTCCCCTCAAAATGCAATAATAAAAGACAACAATAGCAACATCACAACATCTTCATCCCTATCATAACCTGTTTTTAGGCTATTCCTCAAATTCACTTTTTCTCTTCCAAAAAATAAATAAAAAAATTCGGACTAAAAATAAAAAATCCAAAAACATAATAACAGTGACAAGAGGATGTCAGAGAGCCCAAAAAATGGCTAGAAATTGGATGAGGATGCTAAAAAATTCAAAGATTAAAATTTGACAGTATATTTTTTACAGATGAAAAGCCCTATTGATAAGAAAAATTCAATTTGAAGAAGAAAGGTCCAAAAAAAATATTTATAGACTCAATTAAATTTTATTGAAGGTTTAATTGAATTTGTGGAAAGTTTAATTGCAAGAAAATTTGATTTTTAAGTCAATTTGGGCTTTAAATTGGAAGAAATTAAAGTTCGGGGGTCAAATTATATTTTTTTAGAGTTGATTTGATCAAAGAAAGGGTTTAATTGCATAAATATTGAAGTTTGATGGCCAATTAGAAACTTAATTGAATAAATTCATAACCAGGGACCAAAGGGAAAAGGGCGCTGAAATTTAGGGTTTGAGTTAAAGTTCGTCATGGGTAAAATTGAACAAAATTGAAAGTTTAAGGGCAATCAGGGGTGTAATTAGAGATAAATCACAAATTAAAGGTCTAAAGCGTAATTGATAGAAAAAATACTATTCATCTTCTTCTTTAGTAAGGCTAGTTGAGTGGCCACCTTCCTAAGGTATTTGACGCCTCGTTTCTTCACTATATTAGATGAAATGCACATGCAAACGATCCCGTGACACCTGACTACACTCTAGTGTAAGCTGTTCGGGCTGATCGAGGCCTCAGAAGTGATGGCACTGCCCCAAAGCGGCCAACTTGACTAGCCATTTTTCATGCACAAAACTGAGTGGATCACTAAGCAAGCCGGGAAGACCTTTTGTTTTCTTTACAAGCTTACTATGCAAAACATTGAAGAAGTTTTGCTTCGTAAGCATTGTAAAGAAAGTGCATTTGTCGCTACCCAAAAGTTTGACCCATGTTTTATAAATTTTCAGGAAAAAAACCAAAATAGCAAAAAACAACAAAAACCCTAAAAAAATACATTTTTGATATATTTGTATTGTTTTTAGCATTTTCAACGTCATCTCAAAAGAATTTAAATTTTCAAAGGTATTTTAAACGCGTTAATTTTACAATTACTGATTTTCCTTGTTGAGTCGACGTTGATATTGTTTGTTTTCAATATAAATTTAAAATATAAAAAAAGAGTTGAGGGACCAATGTGTTTATGGTCAAGCCAGACTTCTCCTATAAATACTAGTCTACACAACACAGTCAAAGAGAGGGCAATTTTAGAGCATAAAAGGTTAGGGAAATAAAAAAATAATAATAATAAAAATAAAAATAAAACCCTCAATCTAAACCCTCTCTAGACCCCCCCCCCCCCCCCCCCCCCCAAAAAAAAAAAAATCTATTGGCTTCAATCTTGGCTCCTAGAACAGGCCACAACCAGAGTCGCCACACTTTTTTTCCCCTTCCAGCTTCCAGCTTCCCCGACGAAGACCTTCCCTCTGCACACAAGCCTCCCTTCTCCCTTCAACTGCACACTCTCCCCTCCCTTTCTCTACACAGAAGTCACCTCTCATTTTCCTTTTCCTGCCGGCCATTTCAGCTCCTTTCTTCTCCCTTTCCTCGCTGGTCCCCATTCCATCTCTCAGCCAGCCCCCTCTCTTTGCCAAAGACCAACCAGACTTACCCCCTTCCCTCGGTGAAACATATACTAGCCGCCACCCCCCTCTTCCCTTTCCTTTTTTTTCTTCCCCGGCCCCTAGAAACGGCTTTCCTCTCATCACTTTTCTCCCTCAACTCATCCCCATAATCTAGATGGAGCAGAGCACAAAAAGAAAAGACCACATTTCATCTCCCTCATCTCACAAACCCAGTAGAAGAGGACCCCCATAACCTCAATCTTAACCTGCCTCTCTCTTAGCCTCGCCTGATAACATTCAGAAAACCAAAGCCTCATCCTCTCCTTCCTTTTTTTGGCTTCTCCCCGTCACCGCCAGATTCTCCCCCACGGTCCAGCAACTTCTCTTAAGACCAGCCAAAACCGTGAGCCACAAGCAGCGTCAAGAGCTTTGCTTCACATTCCAAGCAGATAGTGCTTCTCTCATGAGTCCTGCACCAGTACGCAGTCGTCCCCAGCTTCAACAGCAGCATCGTCTTCAACTCCGGCAGCCATTGCTAACTCGTAGCCCCTCAACCACCAGGAGCAGGTACTAGCCGCAGCAGCAATCCAGCAGTGCGACCAGTCTCGTCTCTACACCAACAGCTGATCCCAGTCGTCTCCCTTGCCATATCTCTTCCCCATCGCCAGCAGTATCTGTGTTTTCTTCTTTCCACCGAGAGCAAGAAGCAGCAGGGGTGCGCGGTCATCACCAGTCATTGTAATTCCTCAGCCACTTTAAGCACACAAGCCAGTAGCAACAGAGGGGATTTTCACTTCGGCCATAGGTTGCTCCTCCAGCAGCATCCTCCTCTTCCCTGCAGAGGCTGCACTGGTCGTAGCAACACCTAAAGGCCACCAATGAGACAATCATCTTTCAGCCAGCAAACCTGTCTCCATCAGGAACAGCGAGCAGGGTCGTCCTTCGTGAGCAGCGCCTACAGCCGCTACCTCGCCAGGTAAGTCTTTCTTTCCCTGTTTTTTGCCAAATTAATTACCTTGTCACTGTAGCATGCATGTGTAAGTTATTCATGCATGCAACAAACAGTGGCAGAACCGGTTACTAGTTTGGGCCAGTAATCAGGTTGGGCTGGCTGGACTAACTAGGCTAGATCCAGTTTAAAATAGATAAAAAAAATAGTTTTTATTTGGCTTTGAGGGGCCATCCTTGAGTAATTTTATTTTTTTTGGACTGTTCAGTTTTCTTGCAATTTTTAAGAATATATGCGCATGGTTTGTTGTCTTTAGTTGTGATTAACTGTGGTGCTTGTGTTTTTGACAAAAAATATAAATGTTTTTCTTGTATGCTGCATACGGCCAATACCCTAAAAAAATTGAACATTCCTTCTTCTTTTTTTGAAAAAATAAATATTTGAAATTTCAAAAAATGTGTTTTAGCATGGATTTCTTAAACATCAAGATTATTTTCTTGCATTTTGGATTTTACAACATGTTTGTAAAATCCAAAGGGTGTTGGCCAATATTTCAAAAAAAATAAAAATCTTATTTTTGAGGAATTCGTCTTTATTCATTATTAATATTTGGATAAAAAAATCTCAAAGGGGTTAATATTCAAAATATTATTAGAAATAATTTGATATTATTCACTGTTAATATTTGGATAAAGAAACCCCAAGTGATTAATATCCAAAAAAAATCTATGAATAATAAGTCATTATCCCTTACTAATATAAGGTCAAAGAAACCTATGAAAAGTAAATACCCGAAATATGGTTAAGAGTAATCCAACTTGTTTATTTTTAACATAATGGTAGATTTGTACCCAAAATGTTACTTAGAACAATTTAATTGCACATCATTGAAAGAAGCCTCAATTCTAATTGGAGACATTTTAAATTTTGATTCCACGGTTTATGAGTCGTGAAAGTATGAGATACTAAGGCAAAAATAGACTTTTAAAGCACCTTGAATTTCCTTTGATTTCTAAACTTAGTTTTTCTTTTTCTTTTTCTTTGCGTTTTATGAGTCGCGAACACTTGAAATCCTAAGGGAAAAATGAGCTTTTAAACACATTGAATCTCCTTATATTTCTATCTTAGTTGTCTCTTAATTCATAGCTTGTAAATTTAGTTCAAATCAAATACAGATTTCAAGAGATCTGCATTGGTTTTTCTTGGCACTCTGTAGATATATTTAAAGGTATGATCCATATTAGGCAAGGGTTCTTGCTTTCAGACTTTGAAGCCAAGTTTTTTCATCATAGTAAACATATCCTAGGAAAATTGATGGGATTAGAAAACACCAACATCATAGAAATTATAAGACAAACCAAACACCAAGCAGCTTACCTTAGGTAGGGCGTACTAGGGGTGCTAAAATCTTTCATTTACACAACCAGTTCCTTGCCTTAGAATCTCTGAAATACCAGTTAGGTATTTTAGTGATCATAATACTAGGTGGCGACTCTCTTTTTCACAAAACAAAAACCCCAAAATCATTCCCCACTCTGGGAAGGGTCGCCATGACGCCACGCTCTCGTGAGGTGCGATAGTGCACTGTACATGAAAGATTATGTTTGTATTGCCTATTTACCCTCTTACAAACACTTAAATTACAAACTGCCCACACAAAACAAGAACAACAGTTAACAATTATAAAATAAACATTTCGTGTTACAAAATATCATCCATAATATTATATTATAAAAAAATACTTCACACTTTCCTTGATTCTAATAGTTAATCAGAATTTTTTTCTTTTTCTTTGTTAATTGAATAGTCATCAGTTCCATCGCAATCTTCAATATGGATATTATCATCATTATCTTCATCGACATTTGCTTGTCCATTAGAGCTCAGAACAATATTCAATTTCTCTACGTCAACATCAACAAGACTATCATCAAAAATACAAAAATTTGAATTTTCTTCCAAGTCAATTGAAGCAGCAACTTAATATGTAATAATAATTCAATTTGAAAATTTGAATTATTATTATTATTATTATTATTATTATAAAGGATTGTGGTGCACGAGATGATGAAGATTTGAATAGTCAGACTGAAAAATATAGAAGATATAATTATAGAATAATATAAGTCTAAGAAAAGAGACGGTTGAGTCAAATGATATGTGATATAAAAACAACTATAATTTTTAACAGTGCTCAAGTGTCATAAAAAATACTTTAGGTCTTGTTTTATAATTTTATAATGGACTACAAGAATTATTGAGGAGAAATAAATAATTCATGGGTACATGGGTAGGTGGAACGTGGAATCAAAGAAAAGATTGTCTCCAAAACCAGATTTGTGGGGACCTCACATAGCAGTAGGCAGTAGCTGGGTTTCCTTGGGCTTTGGGTCGCGGCTTCAGCATGAAGAGGGTGTTTGGTTTAAAAATCAAAGACAAATGATGTTATCATGGTTTGATGTGGCGGAGGGGGATTGAGTGGGATTTGGAAAGATTGTGGAAGCGGGTACACTTGATTGTTTTTCTCTTCTTTTCTTTTTTTTTCTATTTTGGAAAATATTAAACTTCATAGATGTGTATTATTTCCATCGTGAATGTTTTGTGAACGTGATTATCAAGTTTGGTTCAGTTTAATGGGTTGTTTCAAAATCCAGTGAACTACACTTACAGCTGTAAAATTCGGACTAGACTGTTGCTTCAACCGATTCAGATTGAAAAAACAAAGAAAAAGATTAACTTGAACAAAAATTTAGATTGATGCATTCACCGGATCATTGGAAATGAAGAGATAAGATTGTTTGAGTGTTTTATTGTTATTATTTTTCACTCTTCTATTTTTTTTCATTACTTTATACCATTCACAACCATGTTTGTGCATGATAAAAGATGGTTTTTAAAGTGTGTTTTATTTATAAATAAATTAAAATATTTTTTTATTTTTAAATTTTAATTTTAATATAAACATATTAAAATAATTCAAAAATTTAAAATTAAAAAAAAAAAAAACGATATTGTTAAAAAAAAAAAACCCTAGTTAACTGGTAATATAAGAATTAACCTAATGATTCGTAGATTAACCCACTCTCCTTCGATATAAATATAGGTCAGATCTTTCAACGATGCATCAGATAACCAGAGGCAGGATTTTAGAGTTATCCGCTACCTCGTCCATTACCCTCTTAAATTCTCCTCCTCTTAAATATTACAAGCATAAATAGATATGGAGCAGATTCGCCGCGCTGCTGAAGCTTATTATAAACATCTGCCCGAGGAGAAGAAGAAATCGACCCGGGACACTTTCAAAGCCATGGAAAAGAACGAAGACGGGAAAATAGCCTGCGTGAATACGTGGACTATCTCAAGAAAAATAACAACACTATTTTCACTCATCCAAGCTTATTTACAGCGCTGGACAAGGACGGCAATGGAAGCTTGGATTTTAAGGAAACGATCGTCTTGTACTACATCATGCAGAGTGGAAGACCTCTAATTTGCCAGTCTTGTAATACGTTCTTGGCAGACGTATACTTCAGCTGCTATCAATGTTTCTGTCTTGATGAGTCAGCTAGCACCTATGATCTTTGTTGTGATTGTTATGGTGGAAAAAGTTTCACTCACCACGGTCCACGATGATGCCATCTTCTGGGATAACTATACTTTACTGAGTCGAAGCAGGAGCTTGGCACTAAAAGCTCCCCCACAGGTAATTAATCTTTGAAAATGATATCAACTTCGATCCCTGTTAGAAAGAAATACTTGAACCTGACTTTAAATATTTGATAAAGGAGAAATTTGTAACTAAATTTTTAATCAATAAAATGAAAAAAAATAAATAATCTATGACAATGTGTATCGATGTTTCGATCTGATTAATAAAAAATAAATAAGCTTGTGGAGCTTGAACTTGACTTGTTGTTTCAAAAAATAAAGCACTTACCATTTTATCATTTCTTATTTATGGTTGATATATAGTAAAATATGCTTTAGTACAAACAACCCAACAGTTCAACTAGTGGCCTAATGATCAAACCGGTGATCCAAATAGTTTGTTTCGATTAATTTACGTGTCTACTTTGATAACAATATCTTTCTAATTAAATTTCCATAATTTAAAAAATCTCAAAATTTTCCATAATTGTAGCTTTCGAATTTAATGTCTTGTTGTTCTCATCACATAATTCAACAAAATTCAATTATAATAAGACTTTTTTTAATACGTCAAGGACTTTTTTTAGTGAGTAAAATGTAATTAAAATTATAATAAAAACTAGTTTAGTTTAAAAATAATAAGTGCAAGAAAAAAAAAACTAGAAAAAACAAATTTGTCTTATCGGTGATTCTCACTAGTATAAAGTCCCTTTGGGCATCAAATTTGAGAGGCACCGCATTGTTCATTGGATTTTGTTTTTTTTTTGTTTTTCTTTAATCATCAAAAACAGATCCTTGCCCTTGCTGCATTATTCAATGAGTTTTTCTTTTAAAAAATCATCAACCATGTATCCTTTGTATCTTTCACGTACAATATATTTTATTTTCAAACTAAATCTCATGAATTCATATTTTAAACAAGTTATTTATATCTAAATTGTGTATTTATAAAAATTTATATTTAGCAATCATTTATCAAATTCAAATTATATATAAAAAAAGTAACCATTCGTCAAGTTCCATTAACTTTTTTGTTATGTGAGCATCTTTGTTTTTATTTCCTGTGATGCAGAAGACATTTCTCCCACTAACTTTTCTGGCATATTCTAAAAAACTGTGCAGTTTTCAATCCTCTCTGACATGTCATCGAAAGCTATGCAATTTGTCCAGATGATATGCATCTTTTCATGATTATCTTTTTGGTGCGCATGCCAATAAAGGTCAATTACAATCAAAGTTAATAAAAAACCCAAAGGCTATTAGTAATATTATTGTTAATAATAATTATAATAGTAGTACTATATTATTAACAATGTATCCTTGCATATCTTTCATGGATATTATATCTTATTTTCAAATTAAATATCTTTCATTCATATTTTAAACAAGTTATTTATATCTAAATCATACATTTATAATAATTTATTTCTTGCAGTCATTTATCAAATTCAAATTATATATATATATAAAAAAAGTAATCATTCATCAAGTTCCATTAACCTCTTTGTCATGTGAACGTGTTTGTTTTTTTTTTTTATGGGATGCAAGCGACATCTCCCCCTAATTTTTCTGGCATGTCCTGAAAAACTGTGCAATTTTCCATCCTCTTTGACATGTCATTGAAAAATGTGTGGTTTCATGATTTTTTTTTTGATGTATATGCCAATAAGGTCAATAACAAAGGTTAATAAAAACAACCAAAGGTCATTAGTAGTATTACTATTAATAATAATGATAATAGTAATTCTATTGTTACTAACAATATATCCTTGCAAATCTTTCATAGATATTATATCTTATTTTCATACTAAACCTCTTTGATTCATATTTTAAAGAAGCCATTTATATCTAAATTGTGCATTTATAAAAATTTATTTCCTGCAATTATTCATCAAATTTGTTGTTATTTATTTTTGGATCCCCACAAAAAAAATACAACAAATATCAAAAAATATATTCGGAAGAAAACCCAAAAAATAATAAGCAGTGAGAAGATGATGTCGGAGCGCTAGAAAATAGCCAAAAATTGATTGAGAAGGTTTAAAAATACAAAATTTAAAATTTGACAATATATTTTTGGCTGATGAGAGTTTTAATGACAGAAAATTCAACTTGAGAAAAAAAATTCAAAATTAGATGTTTATGAACTCAATTAAATTTTATTGAATGTTTAATTGAATTTATGAAAGGTTTGACTGCAAGAAAAAATATTTTTTAAGTCAATTTAGGTTTTAATTGAAAGAAATTAAATTTTAATGGTCAAATTATAATTTTTAAGAGTTGATTCAGTCAAATCAGGGGCTTAATTGCATAATTATCAAAGTTTGATGGCCAATTAGAGACTTAATTGAATAAGTCCGAAACCAATGAACAATTTGAAAAAGAAGTGTAAATAGAGGGACTGAGATTGACTGAATCAGGGGCTAAATTGAAGAAATTAGTAAGTTTATTGATCAATTAAGGGTTAAATTACATAAATCTGAGACCAAGGATCAAAATAAAAAAGGTGGCCAATATCAAGGCCAATGTTGGAATTTGGTAGGGATGCAATTGAATTAATTTTTAAAATCAAAATTACAATTGAGGACTTGATTGAACAAATCAAAAATTAAGGACTGATTTGAAAATTAACACATTTTAGCGCCATTTTCTTTTAAATGAAATGATATATTTTGATCAAAACGATGTCATTTCATGCACTGATCACTTAAAAAAAAAAAAGGAGAAGCCTAAAACGGTGTCATTTTGAACAACATTGTTCTTCTTCTTCCCCTAGACATGTAGCAAGGGAAGAAGAAGGTTTTTTATTATGATTTTTCCCGCGCTCTCTCTCTCTCTCCCTCCCTCCCCACTAGCAAAAAAACTCACACAATCCATACCCCCACATATCCAACCACCATAATGAAAAAATAGGAGACCCATGCCCCGACCACCATACCCTACACTTGGAGAGGTTAGGGTGGGTGTGAAACCCGAGAACAAATTATATAAAAAAAGGGGATTTATAATAATTTAAATATTTTTATAATACAGAAATAATGTAACTACAGAAAATAATAATGATGATGATAAAATTTATTAGTTGAGAACAAAAAAAAAGGCTTAATAAAAAAAAAAAAAAGATGGGGCCAAAATGAAATTAAGAAGAAATGGGACTATAAATACCCATTCCTTCTCTCACCCATGGCCGACTAATAACATCAAGAAAAAAAAAGGGAAGAGTGGCTGGCTATATACAAGGAGAAAAAGGCTAAGATTCTTTTAAAGTTGTGAAGTAAAGTCTAGATTTTATCCAAGTAAGGAGTCCTAATTTCAATTTCTGGTGGATTGAGTAATTCTTGATGCATAATTTAGTGATATAAATGGTCTTCAATGTGGAGGGGTGAAAGGAATATATATGAGAGAGAGAGAGAGAACAGATGTAGGGTCGGTCATTAGAGGAAAGGAAAAGAGGGGAGGAGAACTTATGGTTGCTTAATTAATTAACACCTTGGGAGGTCATAAATGAGACGGATTACCATGAATAAGGGGAAGGCATGGGCGTACCTGATGAGGAAGTATGGAGTGGAGATAAAATTGGAGATGCCTTGTCCATTTACGAAACAGGGCAAATTCATCGCCCTGGTTCCTAAGGGAATTTGGATATGAAGAAGATAGATTCTAGGGAGGGTCCCTTCATAGAAGTTGTAGTCAGGAGTGTTAACTTTCTAACGAGTTTGACCTCGCCTAATTTGGAGTGCTGGAACTCTAGATACAAATAAAAATATGAGGAGAGGTCAAGCTGCCACCCCTGCTAACAGATTCGGCCAAGTCAACAAAACAACGAGATTTAGCCATATGAAGAGTAGAATTTGTTTTCGTGCCCTTGGTAAAATATGTAACATTGTGTCGTGATCTTCAGAAAGGAATAAAATATGATTGAAATTAAATTCATAATGTTCATTAGTATTACTAATGAGCTGAAATTTTAAAGGATAATAATGAGGGATTTAGGTGAGAAAGAATAATGATAAAGAGAAATGAATATTATCACCATTTCTATTGTTATGTTGTGATATGTGGATTAACATGGAAATAATGATGGGTTTTGGTGGTTTTAGGAGGAACCACGGGAGGAGTGCAACATAACAGGGGAACGCAAATCGAGCGTCCATAGTAGGTAAGTACTCGATACCTATATCTCTTCTAGTTCATAATTATTTTAACAAACTATTGAACTATAAAAATTTAGTGCTTATAGATGAGGAAAAGAAAAAGGGGAAAGAAAGGTTAAATGACAGGAAAATAAAAATGGAGAACTAGATTTAATTTATGGGTTCTTTTAGAGGAAATGAATAGTAACAATGAATTTTGGGAATGACTGTTTCTCGAATTTGATTAGCCTGTCCCAGATATGGAAAGCTAATGATGTTAGCCAAGTTGGTTAACATTGGCATTACCGGTACGCGGGAGGAGAAATATAAAACTTGATTAACTATTCGGGTTCAGAATAGTTAATGATATCAGCGGGTGACATCGATATCAGCAAAATTTATAGACTTGATTAGCTTTCCAAGGTGAAAGCTAATGATGTCAAGAATCCTTGATATCGGCATACCCGAGGACCTCCCAAGGTAACATGGAACATTGATTAACTATTTCGGTTCAAAAATAGTTAATGACACCAACAGTCATGTTCGTGTCAGCATTTTCATGAATTTGATTAGTTGACCCCAGGACGGGAAACTAAAGACGCTAATAGAGGTCATTAGTGTCGGCACTAATCTTCTTGATGTGGGGAGAAGTAGTTAAAGGAAACAAATTTGATAATCCTTAAAAGGGGTTGGTGGTCGTGTGTTAAATTGCATATGACTTAAATAGGTAGATGTGATGTATAATTTTCTTTCATGAATTATTTGTATTTTAGTTATTTTTAATTATATGGAAAATTTATGTTTTGCAGGTCCCTCTCATTCACATCAGGAGTAGAATTTAGGTTCCTTGATCCCTTTTTGTATAATTTAGAAACTTAGGGATTATTTATGTAATTTTGCTATGCAATAAACATGTAACCTGAATAGAATAATAAACCCATTATATTATTTTGTTTTTGGAATATTAATGTATTAATCTATGCTTGAGAAATTATAGTGTACTAGCTTATGTTTAAAATGCTAAACTATGTTGTGCTTATATATGAAATTTCAGTGATTGGATGGTTCTTTTAATTACTAACTTATGCATGTGATATGAGATGGAGATTGAGTATGAAAATTTATCCTGAGTATATTCTTGAATGAATAAAATGGTTGATTTGTACCAATTATGGATGTGATTATAGGTGGGATGTGATTATAATTGTGTGCAGGGTAAATTGTCGATAACTTGGAACCTCCCGGTATAG
>JAAWWB010002169.1:0-25001 GCA_018804465.1 Populus tomentosa
TAAACTAATTTAAATAAATAAATTAAATAAACTAGGTTAATTTATTAAATTCAAGATATATATTATAAAACTAAGTTAATCATATAAAAAATAAATGGTAATAAATCATTAAACTTATTCTTCAATAAATCAAATATTAAAAAATAAAATTTTAAATTTAATAAAAAAATATTATTATAATAAATAACATGAGGTAACTTAAAAGAAAAAACGCCTTATCTTCTATTTTTTATAATGTTAAAAAGGCTAATCTTAAGGGTCTCGCGATCACTTCCTGTTCAATTTCTGGAAACAGATAGAAAACTTATTTCTTTTAGTTTTTTTTTCTTAAAAAGATAAAAATAAACGAACTCTTATCACAACTTGATTTTTTTTTCAAGAAAAAAATAAAATAAATATTGCAAATAGCACACGTTCGTGAGGTATTTGATCCGATCATTGAAAAAACCTTTTTTTTATTTTGCAACTATTGAATTGCAGCAAGCTCATTCCCCTTGAAGTTAAAACAAGGTGCAAAGGTTCTAAACATATTTAATGAATCATATGTTGGCGCATGCTGGAACGTTAAAAAAAAAAAAAAAAAAACACCCCTAATTTCATCAGGTCGATAAAATCTTTTGCCCTGAATATATATATGGACGGCAAAATTGTTTCTCACCATCTCTGTTAGCAAAGGTCAATCTGCAGCTACATAAAGAGCTAAAAAAAACTCTGGTACACATATTTCCCCCAGAAAATGGAGCTATCACAAGCTTTCGATATAGCAGCCAAAACAAGAATTCTCTAGTTTATGAACCTCCATCTAATAATGATTTTGTAACTGACCGTACCCTTCTCTCTCCTTTTCAATTTAGAGGATGAATGTACCAGAATGTAAAAGCTCTAGTTAGTGTTTATTGCCAGTGCTCGGATGACTTTGAAGGTGCAGTAGCGCATGATACAGATACTCAAGGTCTTCTGCATGCACTTGTGTCAGTGAAATTTGACTCTTTAACTCGTGTATTTTACAGCTAACCTCCAACCCCAAGTGCAGTTCAGCATTGTTGTCGTTGTTTGTGACCGCATCAGTGGGCATTACAGTTTGCAAACAAGCTGACCATTTGCAGGCATCCACAATTGTTTGGTTCAACCTAACAGCACAACAAGGAAATACGCTATTTTGAGCTGTTTGATTAAAAAAGATAACATAACAACATCAAGATAAAGTAAATTTCATAACATACACAGGACACAGGAAAGTTGGCCTCAATTTAAAAACCTAATCAGATAATATATAGTGAACAAATAGTTTATTTCCCATTGTTAATTTGAAATCGCATTTTCCATTTCAACTTCAACTTCTTATAACACACCAGAAAATAAAGTTTATGAGTAGAGGAAATCTCCCTGTGAGAGGGAAAAGTGAAAGGACTATTTCGTTATGCACTATTACATAACATAGTATTGCTCTAAAAAGCAAAGTTGTACTTCAACAAAATTAAATCATAAATTTAATTGAAACAGTCACTATATAGTCCATTTAAACAGTAGTTTCATACACAACTATTTTGTTAAAAAAAATAAACACCATTGTATAGTAGATTAGTTAAGGGCCGAGGCACAAGTTTCAAGAAATATGGGGGCAAATGTCTAAATAAGGGGACAAATTTTAACTTGTAAACAAATAAGGGTTGTTATGAATTTTTAGGAAAAACTAAGGGGAGAAATTGCCCCCCTTCTCTTGTCAAGTCCATTATACAATAATAGTTTGGTAGATGCAGCAACTGCAAAAGGTATCAGCATCATCTAAATTTTTCTCTTTAACTTAGGGATATCAGGAAAAATAAAAAAAGGGGGAACAGAGAGGCAGAAGAGGGAAAAACTTGAGAAAATATTGGAGGACCCTGAACAAAAGGGGAAATGCTTATAATAACTTCAACTTCAGCCAGATGAAACTAAGGAATTGGTGCCGCCTCCTCTGGGAGAAGATACCACGTCCAGTTTAAATAACAAACAGAACAGAAAACATGGCTTTATCTTCATGAAAGTGAGTGTTTCTTACCTTTTTTGTATCTTCTCTGTGTCTGATTTGTCCCTTATGCTAAATGAGGTATCCACGATATCTTTATCCCTCACCATCCCCTCCAAAGGACCACATGACATGCATAACGAGCGAATCAAAGAATCATCTGTTTCTGAGCTAACGTTACTAATTCTTATTGAAACAAGATGTAGGAAATGTAGAGGAAGGATTGGAAGGTTGAAGTTCTCCAATGTAATCCTACCAACCGACACTGCTCTATTCCTTGATTCCACACTCTTCAAAACAAAAAATAAAAGTACAATAAACCAATCCTGGTCAAACACTCGTGTAATAAGGAGAAGAGAAAACAGAAACAGGATAGGCTTTGGAATCATATTACGTTTCATTAACTACCTCAAATTCAATATCACAACAGTCGAGTCCATTTGGAACAGCCCTCATGGAAGCATTTGAGATCTTCCCAAAAGTTGACACTGCCTCTTTCAACCGGCAAAGATGGATAAGAGAAGGTACATTCTCAATAGTAACTGATGTAGAACTTTTGAAGTTGGATGCATTTTTCTTAGCAAGGTTAGAACAAGAGGCATCAGTGTCGTTCTCAGGTTTGAGATGTGGAGTTGAAGCGCAGTTATTCTGTTTCGAGAATGTGCTCACCAACTTCCTGATGCTTTCTGATGGCAAAAATGAAGCTTTTTTGGTACTAACACTTTTCTGCTTCTAAAGTGAGGAATTAAGCTCAAGTCAAGTCACACTTGAAACTATTCAATTCAGTACAAATCGAGAGAGAGAGAGAGAGAGAGAGAGAGTCAGTTCTGATGGAGACATACCTTGGAAGCGCAGTTATTCTGTTTTGAGGCTGTGCCCGTCAACTTCTCAATGCTTTCTGGTGGCAAAGATGAAGCTTTTTTGGTACTGATACTTATCTGCTTCTTGAGCGAGGAATTAAGCTCAAGTCAAGTCACACTCGAAATTATTCAAAGAGAGAGAGAGAGAGTCAGTTCTGCGGAAACATACCTTGAAAGTTTCAGGTTTCTCTGTCATCAACATGGGAAATGTACCAACACTTTGTTCCACAGGCAGGCCCAACTCTGAGAAATCATCTTCTTCATCAGCACAGCTGTGTGTGGACCTAGTCAGACATTCAATCCTCTCTAACTGAAAACTGTCAAATGGTCGAGCAGCAAAACATCTAACATCCACAGACCACTATAAATTCTCTAAATAATGAACAATCTTATTAACAGGTATGCAGAAATCCATGCCCAATCTGCTGCACAGTTGAGCTCCTAATAAATTTCAAACTTTGATAATAAAATGAATGATAATAAAAATGATAAGCAGGCCCCAAGTTATCACTAAGATAAAATGAATTTTCAGTTATCCAAAATCTATAGACTCGCGATACAGTGGCTGCTACTGTCCCAATTCAGATACAGAGGAAATTTTGCCTTTAAGCTGAATCTACATTAAATGCCCTAATCGATACAAAGAATGGTTCAGAACACTGAAGCTGAATCAACCACGACGAAGATACACAAATTCGTTCAGAATTCTGATAATTAAACAATTGAGAAAGCTAAAACCCTGATGGAATGAGTGGGTTCAGTAACACTATAACCAAACAAGTAGAAAATGTGTTTCGAGAAATTACCTGTCAAGCAAAGTGAAGCTTTTTGTTAAAGGATTTAAGCCGTACTCACCTGCTAAATAAATTCAATTCAAATCAGGTTAAGTAATTGGACTCCCTATTTCAAAACACAGGGTTAGGGTTTTGTAAGGAATAGTTATTACCAGTGAATAAAGGGAGTAGAGTAGCTCGGAATCTACTCTTCATCATTTTTCACAGACTGGTGAGCTAACCAGGAAGGATCCGGTGATTGGTAGCTAAGACTATGAAGGTAACGGCAACGTCTTGGCTTTCTCCCAGCTCTAGCGGCATTTGCTTTTGAACCGGCCCCGTGTGGTTAGTTAATGATTTTTGTTTGCGGATAATAGGTTATCAAAAAAAATTTAAAGAATGAAATTGAAAATAAAATTTTAATTTTATAAATTATTTAAAATAAAATAAATGATAATAAAAATTTGAGATTTAATCTAATAAAAAAATTAAAAAAGTTTTATAAATTATTTTATATAAAATAAATAACAATAAAAAAATTATTGATATAAACTCTCAGGGAAGATTAACCTATTATCTCTAAAGTAACTTTTATCCATTGATTGATACCAATGACCCTTTCACACAACACCATTGGATCACCAAGGTCGATTATTGTTTCTGTCGACAAATGAGTCTTGTGGTTAAGCTTCCTTCTACCTTTGCACTCGAGGGTCAATCCATATTCGGCCCAAGAAAAACTTTGCACGCCTCAATTGAATTAGTAATATGTTAAATTTCAATTAGATATTAAATAGCCAAGCTCTTTCTTCAATTCAATTAGATATTAATATAAATGAACCATAACCATGTAGTTCTATTCCTAATAAATTAAGCAACAATTATAGAATTTAAACCTTTTAAATTTTTATTTGTTAAATATGAAAATAATTCATGAATATGGTCCAAGTAATAAATATCCAAGTTTCTCTTGAATCTCAATTACACCAAGTTTTGCTTGGTGATCAAATATAATCTGGTTTATAAATCTTTGTGTATCATGTTTGAATATAATTGAGGTTTTTAGTAGTGGAAAAACTAGATTGTAAAAAAAAAAAAAAAGATTCTAGTTGTAAGATATTTAAAGAAATCATTGCTAGAATTGAGATCTTATTCAAAGAAAAAGATATCAAATATGTAAAGTTTTTTTTTGTATATTATACAGATAATCTGATTGGCAAGAATTATGATTGAAAATTGTTTGATCGTCTTTCTCTAAAGAAATGATGAGACATAATCAACTTGAATTCAAGACAACTATTCGAAATCTTAGTTAATAACTTAATTCCTTTATAGGATTGTCTCTTATGATTAAGGAAAGGTTGATTGTTTTGGAGTTTCTACTTGGTTATTAAAAAACGAATTTAAAATAAACAATGATCATTGCAGAGATTGAATACCAGGTTAGTTATATTTAAAAAAAAAACTAGACATAACTTTAACCGTATCATTTCATATAAAATGCTATTGTTATTTGTGTTATTTTAAAATTATTCAATGTTATAAAATTTTGAGTTTATTTATAATTTATTTATTTAAAACTTGGCATCAATCCTTAAGAATAGAAGACTCATCCAAAAATTAAAAATTTTGTCAATTTGAATTTTCAATAAAATCTTTATATTAATCACTAGAGATTTTGTCTATTTTTGAAATCTAAGAAAATTTAATTCATACGAATAGCAAATTTGTTGGAAAAAGATTTTTTTTCTTAAATTGTTGCATTAATTAATCTCTAGGAGATTTTGTCAAAAACAAAAACTCTAGCAATTTTTTTTTATGTCAGCCCATTGGGTTTTTTAATACAAGCCAAGTCCTAATTATGACTTTCACAAACTTGTTATAAAACCTCACGTAAGCATGTAATATATATATATATATATTGTGAAAATACTAAGACAAATAAAAAAAAGGCTAATTTTTTAGAACAACCATTCGGACAAGCACCCAACTTAACACTCAAAACTTGACTTGATGCATACAAATGACAAATAACAAGTCTGTGCATGTGCATGGCTTGAAGACACAACATGAAAACGGCATGCTATGTGATTTATAAACAAAGGAAATAAAACCGAAGGAACTAAGTCCTAAGCATGCATATAAAAAACTTTGTTAAGGGTAAAAACGGGAGTTGCAGATTTGGCATTGTGAACATTCATTTCAGACAACCTACATTCAGAGTCTAAACACATCAAGGCCATACTTATACGGGAATTCCTGGGGACTCTTGTTCTTTCAAAACACAGCAAAAGCTGAAGTTCCTCTTATTCTGGCAACAGCAGCCCCCTGTTTTCCTTCTTGAAAGCTAAAACAGGAAACGAACCTCGTTAATTGAGCAATGTTTTCACATGATTTCAAACAAAAGAACATGGCAAAGAGCCAAAGATCAAAGCTTCATAGCAAACCCCATAGTTAATGCCATGACCGAAACCAGAGAGAGAGAGAGAGATTCGTCTTCTTTCTTACATAGCTACACCCACAGGGCCACAGACCAACTGGTTTGTGTTTTTTTATTGCTGTTTTTTTACATGTACAATTCATTGAGCACACAAAGAGGAAAGGATCGGACCTCTTGCCCATTTTGTTTTTTAAAGACAAACTCATGCTATAGCATACTCAGGGCATCTCCAATGGGAGAACTAAAAATAAAATAATAATAAAAAAACAATTTTTTTAGTTTTTCTTTCCTGATCTTGCAGCTCGGAAGAGCTAAAATGACTTTTCTATATTTAGGTTCTTAAAGATGATCTCTCTTGTAGTTGTTTCCTTCATCACTTGGTTTTCTATATTTTATAGTAGCTGTAATTATTAATTTTGATAAGATTAGTTCTTCACGCGGATGTCCAATCCGACCATTTGAGCAGTGATGTCTCCCCGGCCCCCGGTTGCTTGCACTTAATTTGATAACCTTCGTTTGGTAAAATAGGTAGCTATGGGAGGGGAAGTGGAAGTGGAACATAGAGCAGTTAAGACATTGCAATTTACTACAGTACAATGTTCATGAATCTGCATGCTACGCATCCTTGTAATGAAAATTGTTTTTGGATAGGAAAAATGAAAAAATAAAAAACCTAAATAATAGTTTGTTGAACTATTTAAGTATTATTTGATCATTCATAATAATGTGTGTGCTATGGGATGTAAGAACGATGTAGTTTTTGCTATTCTTACAGCCGTTCATGGGTACGTACTCTCATAGAGTTAAACTATTTATTTAACTATCATGAAATTTTATAGAATTTTCATTTTCAGGTATGGACGTCCCTGATCTCATGCCAAGTTCGTTGATGGAATCGCAGACGGACATGTTCATTATATCGGCAATTTCACACTCTTTTATTCATAAAGATACAAAACAATTGGGCATTTTTGACAGAATTAATTAGTTACTGAAAATTTTATCCCGACAGACTTGCCAGTGAAAAATGGGTGGTTAAACTTGATTTTTTAACGTGAATTACCCGTTGATATTTGATCAGAAATTCTATAATTAGTATTTGAACTACCAATAAAAATACCGACGCAATATCAATCTCACGACAACAATTTTCAAAATAAAAATAGAATTAAATTATAGGGGGTGTGATATAATTCTTCACGCAGCAATGGCATGAATGCTTGGTGCAAGGGGAACTCTTTATTGATAGTTTCTCAAAAATATTTTTTTAACACGGTATAAAAAATATAATATAAACTTGAATTATATATAAACTTGATTTGTAAAATTATAAAATTATAAGTAATTTTTTTAACTAATTATATATTAATAATTCTAGTCAAAAAATTAATTTACATTAAAATATGATAAAATGAGTCAACAATATTATAATTAAGAATTATCTAAATAAAATGAGAGAGATATATATAGTATGAATTAATAAATTAATAATATGAAGAAACAAAAAGTCTTAGAACAAAATTTCTCAATACAGGGGAATCATTGAAAGGTAGGAAGCACACATAAATCTAGTGACAATCTGGTTGTTCTTATCACAATAAATCTTGTTAAACCCCTTTTGGGTTGCAAGTTAATGCGTTTAAATTAGTAATTAACTAACATAAATTCAATAATAAAATAAACCCCTAAACAATATCTAATGTGTTAGAAAAAATTTAAATTAAAAATAAATAAAATAAAATAAAATAAAATAAAAAGTCTTCATGTTAAAATTCCTCCATGTTTCTTGAATCTTCAATTTTTGCATATTCTTGGCAGATTTGAGTCCTGATTTCAAACATGTCATTCTCTGATTTTAAACATGTCATTCTCTCTTATTTGGATGAATTATTGGGCCTATGATATATAGTTAGAAAGTTTCAGATGTCTAGTTTCTATCCTATCGGTAGCTCTAGATATGTCTCAAACAGTACAAGAAAGGTCTTGTTTGATATATTTGACAATATTAGTTTACTAACTTTGATCCTATGAAATATTATGTTTCCTAACTCCATTTGACCTGAAAATTTACCATAAAATATTTTCATATATCTAATATTTCCCTGTAAAAGTTCAGTTTCATCCAATATATGGTTTGAAAAGTATGCTCAATCTCACAAAATTAGTTAGCAGACATTTTAAGGTCAAATTTGGACCTGACTTGGTTCATATCATAAATTTAGTAAACTTGTAAAATCAAACCGATTTTACCAAGTTTACCGAGTTTATCAATTTTACTGATTTTGCACAAGTTAAGTCCAATTTTATTAGTTTCGAGTTTTTAGTGCGATTTAATACGTTAAATATAAGTTGATTTTACGAGTTAACTCGTGATTTTAATAACCTTGGTCTATCGAGTAAACATCAATGAAGATGGGTCGTGCCTCTGGAGGCTTTAATTAGTACATGGACCATTATATGTTGATCTTCCTTTTTGATTTCTTTATGTTAATTTTTTTAGCTTGAATGGTCGGTAGATACTCAAACACCAAAGATGCAGGTAAGCGCGGTTACATATCATGCTTAGGCTGTGTTTGTTTTACACCTGCTTTTGTGTTTGTGATATAACAAATATAGCAAGATGTTTGGTAACAAACCAAATTGTGTTTTATACTACAGTACCCATTAAAAAATTGAGTTTGAAACGCAATTTTTATATTTTTTTAACAAAGTTTCGTAAAACTCTATTTGTTTTTGCGTTTCAAAAGCGCTTTTAAAAAAAAATTGAGAATTTTTTATTTTTTTTCTTTGCTTCAAATTATATTTTTTAGTGTTTTTAGATCATTTTGATGCGCTGAAATTAAAAGTTATTTTTTAAAAATAAAAATATATATTTTAATGCATTTCCAAGTAAAAAGTACTTTGAAAAGTAACCGCAACTATACTTTCAAACACAACTACCAAATATTTTTTTTATATTTTTTTTTGCTATACATAAACTTCGACCATAATTTTTACGAAACACATATCTAAATCCAACTAACCATAGCTAATTATATATTTTTTTAAAATTTATTTTTTTCAAACTACAATCACAAAAACTACCTAAAAATCAAACACATACTAGGAAATCAACTATGCTAACATGCTTGATCATTTTACAAATCATGTGGATTCTAGAAATTGGAGTATTCTTGTCACAGGTTGATATTGTAGATGATCATGATCTTTGGAATTAATGTTCTCTAACAAATGGTGGGAGCATAGTCACCCCAAATGGCTCCTTACCCTTTGGATCGATTCCTAAGAGTCCGAAACGTGAAAATTATGATTTTTTCAATTTGATATTGGAGTTCAAACGGGGATTGAATAAGTTTTAAGTTTTTTTGAAAAAAAATTAATTTTTTTATTAATATTTTTTTATCATTTTAATATGTTAATATCAAAAATAATTTTTAAAAAATAAAATAAAATATTATTTTAATATATTTTTAAATGAAAAATACTTTAAAAAATAACAGCTACTAAACTCTCAAAAATTACCCTATTAATGAAATTACTATCTCTAAAAAAAAACAGTTAGAGGGGTGATTTTCTTAAGTTAATGTTCAACCATCAAATTATTCGTCCAAAAATTACATATATTTTTTCTCCTACGCTCCCTTGGTGAATTTGTAATGGGTAGCATGTCGTATATCATTAACTCTAAAATTTATCCAGCCATTTCATCAAGGATTTTCTCTTCTCAAATTACGTATGTAGACAAATCCCCGAACATATATTCAAACTATCTAATCTCTCAAATCTAAAAATATAAAACTTTCATATAAAAGAAAAATCATACCCACAATCTGATCTAATAATTTCAGTGGTATTTGATTCTAAGAAATAAACAAAAAAGACAAGAAAAATATCATCAGTATAAAAGAATTCAAGAAAAGAACATTAAGAAAGGTAGGGTGGTGAACTTGTGTTATGTGGGTGCTTTCGTTACAATCGCTCTCAAAATTAAGCTCTCAGCTTAATTTATTGCTGGAGGTTGACCAAAGAAATTAGGAAAAGACAATATGTATTAATGACTAAAGTATTTGCCTAACTACTTTAATTTGCTCGCATTAAATTTGAGACGAAGATCACTTCAATGTCAGCTTTTGAAAGGTTCATATGATAGTTAAGGAAATTAATATGCTATTTTTCTTGATTTTTTAAGTATAAATCCTTTCAGAAAATTAAGATTTCAATATATATCGACTTCAAGAAGTTGATATATTTAATATATAGTTAAAGAAATATGTTATATTCCTTGATTTTTTAGTATAAATCTTTGAGGAAAAAACTTAATAGCTTTTATATGGGGGAAGAAATCACTTCAATATCTCTTGGGAGACCAGGTTTATTTAATTTTGCAGCCTCTTTTCCATAGCTATACTGTGGTCCATTCTGATTTCTCTTCTATTGGAGGATTAATTTTCTTTTCTTTTCTTTTTTTTTTATTATTATTAAGTACCTATACTTTTAAAAAATATAAAATATTAACTTTGAAATATATAACTTAACTTTTCAGGTTTTAAATTTATTTTTTATAAGTTATTACTTCAAGTTTTATAAATTTTAGAATTATTAAATATTTATATAATTATTAATTTTAGAATTTATATATATAAATTGATTCATATATATATATATATATATATATATATATATATATATATATATATCACAGGTCGACCCATGCGAGGCCTTGATGATAAAACTGACAGAAGAATTGAAAGAAGAAGGCTAGCTAATAATACTATCAAATGCATAAAAGTCTTGTAGGATTTAAGTCAAAGAATATTTAATTTATTTTTCCAAATTAAATTGAATTTATTTAATTGAAGCCGATATGTTTATTAATCTATGTAAATTATACCGGTTTCTTATTTTTAATTAGTTCCGGCCGACAACTATATATCTTAAAACAAATGTTTTTTTTTCTCTAGCTAACAACTAATCAACCAAGAGCTCGGTTTCCTAAGTGCTAGCTGCTGCTCTCGAATCCTTATATTTTACAAACAGAAATAGGAAATCAAACCAACCGAGAATTAATGCTGTCTGCTAGCTAGCTATATTGTATAATCAATCTTTTCGGTAGGCTAATAGGAAATCAAGGGAGAAGCCACGCAGCCATGGCATTTTGCTTCTCATAGTCCAGTGCCTCTTCCTCCCCACTCCACCTGATCGCTCTCCCACAACCAAGATAGCATGTTGTCTTCTAGAATCTCATCTCCTCCTCCTTCGACATGTCCTCCCATCACATCATCCCAGATCCAATCATCAAAACCTGATCTACTTGTTGAAGAACACGTGTGCCACTCACCAGTCTCTCCATTTGAGCTCAAATAACCAATGGAGTCATAAACTGTTTTGTTTGGACTTAAAACCCCATTTTCTCTCTCTTCACTATGAACCACGAGACCATCTTGTCGCTCCTCATTTAATGTCGAACCCCCATTTGGATCCAGCAACTCCTTGTCCGTAACCTCATCAAAACACAGTGTCTTCTCAATGCCTTGATAGAATGGCCCTGAGCTATCATTATCTATCTCGCCAACACTAGGGCACAACATTGAATTCCCACTTGTAATTTCGTCACTGTGGCTTGCGACCAGGGTTGCTTTCTCCCCACTTGAACCCACCATTCCTCTTCCAGTTTCTGGATAGGGACTTGGCATAACGAGGTCCATTTGTTCCTTATCATCTTCACATGGATCCCAAATTACCGTATCATTGATTGCACTTGACAAGGTTTCTTTCTCTATTGCCGGTGTCTGCAGCAATTGCATGACTTCAATGTTTGAATTATGGCAATTACTGGTGTTGTTTTCCATGAGAGGTTTCTTTATCGACGGCGCCCTGGTGACATCTTTTGGAGTGCGGCTATTTTTGTTTTTCTTTACTGCAAATCTACCTGCTCGACCTCCTTTTCCTTTGGTTAACACGCCCTCCTTGGCTGTTTCCGTGATCAATGGTAGACTTTCACTTGCAGACCTTCTAAAACTGTGGATTCTTCTGCTCAGATGAGAATTCCAGTAGTTCTTTATCTCATTGTCTGTTCTTCCTGGTAAGTAACTGGCTATCAAAGACCATCTGAAGCCATCGAAATAATTAGCGATGAACGTTAAATGCCATATTCCCATACAAATAAAATAAAATATAATGCATGGCAAAAGCGGTGACCCACCCTGCTCCTTTATGGTGGGAAAGAAAACAACGTCATCAAAATAACAAAACTGTGTGATCAGGAATCATCCAAAAATTTAGCTGGGGATCTTTAATTTATAAAATTTTCTCTAAAGAGCAGGAGAAACGTCCCCAGTCCCGTTGGTCATCGTTTCCTCGTCTATATATATATATACCCTCAAGAAGTAAGTCGCCTCCATAACTCAATCGGCATGTTGTCTCATCTCTATCCCTTTTATTTATATATACTTTAATTACATAACATGTTTAAATTAATGTTAAGATCAATATTTCTATAGAACAACTGATATAACCATGGATTGCAAATAAATAGCATTCCTTAAGAAGAAATGATGAAAATACAAGTATATAAAAGAAACGATAACGCTAGCTAGCATCAGTAACGGGCTGCATAATGGCCGATATCATCGAGATGCTTGCAAAGTGTCACATCGATTTAAGAACATATTAAACACAACGGGTGGGTCAAACTCCGTCGTTAACAGCCTGTTCTTTAAAACCATGTTAAACACATCTATGACCAGTAGAGGGTAGCTAGATAGCATCGGCCAGTAGGCGCAGGACAAGTTGGATCAGAAGAGATTAACATTTAATTAATTAAACTCGCCAAACCCCTCCCGAACAAAGCTAGCTAGGGATAGTCACTAATTAACCCATATCTATATATAACACTAATTGTAGCTTCTGCTAGCTGTCATCTTTTAATTATTAATTAAATCACAGCGTCTTGCAACCTTGACTCGGTTCCCAACTCCGTAGAGATCTCAATCTACCTGAGTCTGTTTCACTCACCGTTTGTTTCCCTTTCATCTTGAACATACACTTTGTAATTATGCAATTCTTTAGCTACTTTTTTCCCTTTTTTTTTTTTTTATTACCAATGGATATACATTAGGGGGAATTCTTAAATGATTTGGAGTAATCTCATTTTTGCTCTTTAAAACAAATATAGTTACTACAGCACATGAATTATGAAAAATGTGATAAGAATCTTAAATACTAGAGTAAATAAAAAAGACTTTGTGGAAAACATATTTCTTAGATATATTCTTTCGTTTTCGTAGCAAAGGCTGTGATGATTCCAGTCACCTAATTAGGCATTTACAACATTGTTTTTTTCTAGTTCACTACGCCAAGGCAGGCACGGCCACTTTTCTCTGTGGCCTGCGTATCATAGCAAAAAATATTAGAGGTTTTATTTAAGTTCACTTTGCCTCTGAAATGAATATCACACGGGTAGCATATGACTATATATTTCTCCAAAGAAGCTTTCTTTTTCTTTTTCTTTTTTTTCTTTTTCTTGACAGCAATTTTAGAGTTAAAAAATGTTGTCGTTTAGTGGCCATCATTCCAGTTCTTTCCCAACTAATTTACTCACTGAACATTTATGAAGGGAGATTCCAAAGCTGTCAGGAGAGGAAGTGAAAGAAAAATAGAAAGGTAAAGCAAAGCAAAGAAAAGAAACCAGGACGGAGGACCAAGAAGTTGAAATAACTAATGGAGGAAAATGCTGCCCTAATAATGCACTTACCTGCTGCCCAAAGAAGCATGCAATTGCACGATGATCTCTTCCTCCTCAGTCGATATGTTTCCTCTCTTCAGATCAGCTCTCAAATAGTTAATCCATCTCAGTCTGCAACTCTTCCCACACCTCAGTAACCCTTCAAAACGACAAAAAAAAATGAAAAAAAATCCCATGAAAAAGTCAACAACATGCTCCATGTAACATTACATTCAATTTCAAGAACAAGCAAGTATACCTGCATTCTTGGGCAATGCCCTCCAAGACCCTTCTCCATTAGCTTGAATATACTTGGCCAATTTCTCATCCTCTTCCGCAGTCCATCTCCCTTTCTTCAAGCCCACTTTTTCACAACAAGGAGCCCTTCCCATTTTGTCTCTAGTGAGAAAGGGCTGTTGCTACAGATTATAGGGTGTAACTTTTGCTGTAGACGAAAAAGAGTGTAACTTTGTATTATAGCCAGGAGAGCCAAGTAGGATTGGATCTTTTTATAGAAGAGTGAAATGTTAAATTTGTGGCGGCAGACTTTACAAGGAGAGGGACAGCGAGGGTGGGGGGCTAGTGCTGTACATACATCTGTGGTGGTTAGTTGGGCCACGAGAGCAACAAAATAACAATACAGTCGTGGCATATCTCCACCGTCGAGAACCTGGCGCATTTCACGTTGATGCCCCTTGCACAACTGTAGAAACCATGATAGCTATAAGCTATGGTTTACCTACTTGTAGTTAAAATTATGATAGAATTTATTTTTAAAATTTTTTTATTTTTAAAAATTTATTTTTAACATTAATATAATAAAATAATTAATTTAAAGTAAAAAATTTTATTTTAAAAAAATACGGTTAAACTAAAAAATTATATAAAAAAAGAGGAAGAGTTAAATTATTAAAAAAATATAAAAAGATAAAAGCTAATATATTCAAATTAAAAATAATTAATTGTTCTCATATATTCAAGTTAAATTATTTTTTAATTTTTTAGAATTTATTTTTGATATAAATATATCAAAATAATTTAAAAAATTAATTTTTTTAAAATATAGTTGGACTACAAATTTAAAATATAAAATTAAAATAAAAGGACGTGAAGTAATTTATCAAATTAAAGGAATTAAAGAAATGCTTTGAATCATTCTTTAGGATTTTTTCTTTCAAACGAAATATATATACATTAAATCTTTTATCTTCATAAAATGTGAAAGTCTAACAATATCTTTTTATTTTGCTCCTTTTCTTAATTTTTTATGTAGTTTTTCTAGTGTTTTGAATTATTAAATTCCTTGGACCGTGTACTTAATGATACCAATTCCTTTTTGTATCTTAATATTATTCGATAAATGTTAGGAGATTTATTTTGGGTGTTTTGCTGAAGAGAACATGGAAAAGAGATTTGTTTTTATTAATATAGATATTTGAGTCAGTTTCTGCGTACCTCAACTAATCTCACAGGCCCTAAAGTTAACGATCATGTAAGTCTCCAGTGGCCTTGAGGTTTGTAAAACTTGAACTGGTGATTTTTAGGAAACAAACTCAGGGCTTGACCAATTAAGCTACAACCCTCAGGATTTTAGAAAAATTGCATTGAGCTAGCATTGACAACCCCATGTCCATTATATGTCTATATATGCTTTCTTTCTGCAATACCGTTTTGTTGAGAAGTACATGGACATATGAGTCGATGATGAATCCCACTTGATGTTAGGTAATCTTTAAATTGCCAAGATATGTACTCTCCCTCATTCTTAGTTTGAATTTGTTTGATTTTACAAGAAAATAAGTTTTCAACAAATAGTTTAAAATGAATGAAGCAAGATAAAACTTTACATTAATTTAGAGTAATTGTTAATGAAAGAAACATAATAACGACTCCCATCATTATACAAAACTGGTGATATTTTTATGTTTGAATGAATAAGATCAAGAGGAAATTTATAGACTCTGTCTGAGAGAATAAAAGATGACTGAGTACTCTTACTTAGCTAGCCTGTAAGACGAGCAAACAAAATCACAGGGAGTAGTGCCGATGATGGGAAGATTAAAGGAATTGGTTACACTTTTGGTGACTTGTAGAAACAAATGGCCAAGATGAGTGATGCAACCATATTATTCGATAGTTTCACCCACATTTAACTAGTGTTTTGCCTATGTTTTATATATAAAATGCCTTGATATTCTTTGTTTTATGTTTTGAAGGCACTTTTGGATGAAAGATGCAAAAAGGAGTAAATTGAAGGTAATTGGCAGATTTGACGTTCAGTCGATGTTTTGTGCAGAACGTGAAGTCTAAAGGTCGAAATGAAGTGATTTCAGTGGCATTAAAAAGCTAACATCCATACCTTTCTGGACATCTAAGGCAAGACAATAAAATAATGAAGAGCATGGAAATCGCAGCTTTCAAAGTCAAATCTTGCAATCTGCTAGTGTTGACCTTTGGTCAGTCCGACTTGAATATCTAGAGCTACAAAAGTCCAATTGATGCAAACTCAATTGTTTTGGATTCCTGATTCAAAGGCCTATAAACGCTCCAAATTTCAGCCAAAAAAAATGTCATATAAGGGAGATATGATTTTTCAAAGATGACAACTGAATTCTGCCAGCAAACAGGTTTCGTGAAGAAACGAGTCCAGATTACGTTCCGAAGCATCTAAACCGACATGCAAGTTTTTATTTCAGCAATGTAGCTCCTCTAAGTCAAAGCTTGAAGATTTCATGCAAAGCTAATTCTCCTTTTTTAGGAAAATAGTTATTGAACTACTTAAATGTAAATTGTCTACTTAAGGGAGGACTATTTTGTAAAATAGAGATTAGGGTTTCCTAGCATATAAAAAGAATGAGAGAAGAGAAGGGGGGTAGCCACCCAAGAGGAGAAAAACGCCCCCCAACTCTAAGAAACCCTAAATCATGCATTCTTCCATCTTTTTGATTAGTTGTTCAATAAACATGCAAGGCTAAACTCATTTTCTTGGTTGCAAGGACACGGAAACCTTCGAATTTCAAGAACTGTGAGATCTATTTTACCTTTTCTTTTCAGTTTATATAATGAATATGTTTGTTCTCCTATGCTTATTTTTCCTATGATTGTTTATTTTAATTGCTAGAGCGGACTCTAAGTTATTATTATAGACAATTTATTGCTAAGTTTGATATCAAAACCGGAGTTGTGGTATATGAACTTGTGAAGCAACTGAGTTTAATAATTATAGCGGATCTACGTTATTAATCTTAGGGAGAACATTTGATCAAAGCAACATAAGCAGACAACTTAGTTGTTAAGATAATGAATTTATCTAGATCTTAAGGCTGCCATTGGATTAAATCATTAGTGCGGACACTGTGATTATTTGTTGGTTAGGGTTAGTTATATGGCGGATCCGTTAATTAACCAACATTAAGAAAAGATAAAAATTCAGAATATAAACTGGAATTTTGTTTCAAGGATCAGTTCTGATTTCTATAGGTGGATGTGTGATTGCGACCAAGGTTTGTTCTCTTGATAATTTTTTGATTTTATTAAATTTTGTTTGATAGTTTTTTGTTTTATTTTTCTTTAGCCTATATAACATCCAACCCCCCCAAATTGCATAGCGTATAGTATAAAAATCTGAACTAAATCTTCCTCGTGGGATCGACCCCTTGCTTGCTCTATACTATCTTGTGTGTTGTGTTTGAAGCTAGGGTAATTAATTTGTGCGACCAAAATTTGTAAGACAAGCAAACAAAATCACAGGGAGTAGTGCTGATGATGGGAAGATTAAAGGAATTGGTTACACTTTTGGTGACTTGTAGAAACAAATGGCCAAGATGAGCATGTCATAAGGGATCGAGTTTTATTTGCAAAATTAGAAGACACACGAATGAGATATAGTCCTTCTTCACTTGGCCCTTCTAGTAGTGTGCATTCTGTTTTGCGATCCTTTGTTGAATAAAATAAGAAAAGTAGGAAAATAGATAACAAGATGATATATTATTTTGCAGAACTGAGTTACTTTATATAGGCAAGTCAGTTAAATAAAAAATAGAAACTAATAGCAATATTCATTATTCTACCTATAAAATCCTAAACAGACTTCTAAGAATAGAAAAGCAATATTGAAACTAAACAATCTGTAGAAGAACCGGTAAACAAAGCTGACTTGGTCAGTTATTTTACATGACTAGTGTTGCAGTTTTAACATCCCCTCTCAACATCAATGCCTTTTCTATTAACAATCCCGAGCTGATGACAAAAACTTTCAAACTTGTTACCACTCAAGCTTTTTATAAATAAATCTACAACTTGATCTTTTGTTAGCATATTTCAACTCAATTTCTTCTTGCAGAACCTTCTTTATGATAAAATAATAATGCAATTTTATATGTTTAGTTATTGCATGAAAGACTGGATTTTCAGCCAAATGTATTGCTAATTGGTTATCACAATACAATGTAACTACTAACTTTATTGGCTGACATAGATCCTTAATTGGAGTCTTGTATCATTCTTTTTTTAGAATAGCTTGGCAAATGTATCCTAAGCTTCTTTGAGAGTTTTGGCATCCCTTATATGCTCCAGCATATTATCATCAATTGTTGTCTTTAAAGCGAAAATGCTTTGCCCACTTTTATCTTCCACTAATTCAACGCACCATTTATGTCTTCTGCTTCTGGTTGTAAAGTTTCACTTTCATTGATAACCTTTCACAAATCTTAACCTTGCATGTAGGACATAATACATATAGATCAAGAGTTGTAGTTAGTATGGTTGAGTTTTTTAATTCTGCCAATAACTTACAGATCACCCATTTTACAAACAAAAGAAAGAAAATACACAAGAATATAACGCCTATGATTGTGAGGCTCTGATACCAAACTGATAAATAAAATGAGAGAAGTAGGAAAATAGAGAATAAGATGATATATTATTTTGCAGAATTAAGTTGCTTTATATAGGTAAGTCAATTACATAAAAATAGGAAATAACAGTTACATTCATTATTCTAGCCACAAAATCCTAAATAGACTTTTAAGAATAAGAAAGTAATATTGAAACTAAACAATCTGCAGAAGAATCGGTTAACAGAGCTGACTTGGTTAGTTATTTTGCATGATTGGTGTTGTAGTTTTAACATCCTTCATATAATAAGGTGCTAGGGAAGCCATATCACTACTATTATTGGTGATATGTCGTTCCAGGTATGAAGAAAAACCTTATTTCTGTATCACAAATCTTCAAGGCATTTTGTTTTGTTCGGTCCACAAGATATGAGAGTATATCACAATCTTGAGATTGCAAAAGAATCATTGATAAAAGGACAGAGATTAAAGTCAGTCTATGAATATCTGCTGAAACTACATACATAAACAAGACAAAAAAGAACAAAACAACATACTTATGACATATGTGTTTGAGTCATGTTAGCTATTCTAAGCTAGTTGTAATGATGAAGAAGTTGATGTTGAAGGGACTTCCACAACTTAAAGTAAGAACATACACAATATGTGTAGGATACCAATATAGGAAAGCTCATCAATTGTCGTATGAAGAGTCTAAGTTTAAAGCTAAGAAACCACTAGAATTAGTCCACTCCGATGTTTTTAGACTTGTGAAGCAAGCTTTTATCAGTGGGATGAGATACATGGTGACTTTTATTAATGAATTTTCAAAATTCTAAGAGTTTAAAAGTGCAGCAGAAGCAAAGATTGGTGAGAAAATTCATTCTTTACACACGGACAACAGGGAAGAGTACACATCAGACGAGTTCTCTAATTTTCTACTGGAACATCGAATACATCATCAATTCACATGTGCCAACACTCTATAACAAAATGGCGTTGTGAAAAGAAAAAACAAACACCACACAAAACTTTGTCGCAATATGCTTTATGCAAAGAATGTTCTAGGATGTTTTTAGGCGAAAACAATGAAAATTGCCTTTTATATGATCAACATGCTTCCTCAATAGCGGTTATGTTTCCTTTCACCTTTTGAAAAAATATGGAATATGAAACCTGCAGTTAATTATTTTCATGTTTTAGGGTGTGTATGCTATGTGTTTGTTCCTGATCATTTATGTAACAACATTAATAAGAAAGCTGTGAGGTGTATTTTTGTGGGATATGACAGTCAAAGAAAAGGGTGGAAATGTTGTGACCCTTTAACTAGGAAATGCTACACATCATGAAATGTGGTGTTTGATGAATCATTCTCATGGTGATCCTTAGAAAAAGAGACGTTACCAGATTCAGATTCTTTGCAGTTTGTCCAACTTCAATTGGATTTAGGTGAAAGAGAAGTTTCAGATGATGGCATAACACAATATCCTGGGTGAACATGTGTGAATGAACAACCAAGTGAAGAAGAAGAGCCTAGCAGAACAGAGGAACAAAGACGATCAATAAGAATTAAAAGGTCAAATCCTAAATATACCAATACTGTTATAACAGAAGAAGAAGACACAATAGAACTTGAGACATTTGAAGAAGCACAACTCAGTTTGGAATGGAATAAAGCCATGTAAAAGGAATTTGATGCCTTATAACAAAATCAAACCTGGGAGCTTGTACCAAAACCAAGAGATGTAATGCCTATTTCTTGCAAATGGGTTTACAAACTAAAACATCGCACATATGGATTAATTAAAAGATACAAAGCATGTATGGTAACTCGAGGTTTCTCTCAATAATATAGACTGGACTATGATGAAACGTTTAGTCCAATTGCAAAGATTTCAACTGTTAGAGTCTTACTTGCATTTGCAGCTAACAAAGCTTAGAGTTTGTGGTGAATGAATATGAAAAATGCATTCTTACATAGAGAGTTGGATCGAGAAATCTACAAGAACCAACTGATGATATTTTAGAGTCAAGATCATCCTGAATATATTTGTAAGTTACGAAAGACGCTCTATGGATTAAAACAAACACCAAGAGCCTGGTATGGTAAATTTTTTTGAATTTTTAACTTATAATGGCTATTCAGTGACATTTGCAGATTGTAGCGTGTTTGTCAAATCAATTTAACACAAAGCTAGCTATTGTGCTAGTATATGTTGATGACTTAATCATAACAGGAGATTGTGAAGAAGAAATTCTCCTAATAAAGAAAAATTTATCAGTTCGCTTTCAAATGAAAGAGCTCGGGCAACTCAAGCATTTTCTTAGTCTAGAGATTGATTATACTCATAAAGGGCTGGTTTTTCATCAAAAAAGATACTCCAGAGATTTATTGAAGAAGTTTGGAATGGTTAATTGCAAACCAATCTCGACACCAATGGAAGCAAATGCAAAAGTTTGTACTCTTAAAGAAAAGGATTTAGAAGATGCAACAATGCATCGATAATTGATAGGCAGTTTGATTTACTTAACTTTAAGTAGACCAGATATTTCTCAAGCAATTGGTGTGATGAGTCGATACATGCAAAATCTAAAGAAACTTCATTTAGAAGCAGTTCAACAAATTTTAAGATATGTGAAACGCACACTCGATGATGACATTTTGTATAAGAAGGATGGAGTCTGCAAACTAGTTGGTTTTTGTGATGCTGATTATGCAAGTGATCATGATACTCGACGCTCAACTACTGGGTATGTCTCTATGCTTGGATGGGGAGCAATCTTTTGGTGCAAAAACAACAATTAATTGTGTCCTTATCAATGATTGAAGCAGAATACCGAGCTACAACAATGGCAGCACAAGAGAGCACTTGGCTTATGCGATTATTGAATATAAAAGCATGTTAAGTGATGAAATTAGGTTTTTTATGATTGGGATGAAAAGCTTGACTGATAATCATTTAAGTCATTTGAAAAAAATAAGCTTTTTAAAGAATAAAAATATTTTAATGCTCATGTGTGTGTTAGAAAGAGAAAAATAAAATAAAAATTAAAGTGTATGTATACCTAAAATTTGTATGGTATAGAACCGAATCAAGGATATTTTGAAAATTTCTTTTTGAAGTTTTAGTAATAGAAAGGTCTATTTAAATCAATATTTTTATATGTTTATTCATTAGAAAACTTTAATTTATTTAATCATTTCTCGTTAATAATCCTCCTTAAAGAAAGAATGACGTTTAACTCTCAAATCTTAAAAGAAAAGGAAAAGGAAAAAAAGAATTGGGTTCACCGGATGCATGCAATTACGAATATAAATTGGCAAGTTCGCCGCCGCCATGAATCGGTGATCGTTGAAAATCAGATTTGCAAAGATGGCCTCAAATGGAAGGGTCCGGGATGTTCTTAGGCCTTACCCATATCTCTCAATCCTTTTCTCATTTCATTCATCACAGATAAAGGTTAAAGGCTAAAAGGCCCAATTCTTAATGGACCTGTGCCCATTTCCGTGACTCCTTTCTTGTTAAAGTAGCGACGTCGTTTACAACTATACCTTGACCTTCAGTCAGCTCTCTCCAGGTGGGTGCCGTGTGTAGCTGGCTAGGCAGCACCATGACCAAAGAAACCAAAACGAGGCAGAGCCTCACGTGTCAGTACTTCATTGGTTTGAGCAACCTAGAGCCTCCTCTCATTGGTTAGTTTGAAGAGAGAACACGTCGCCAAAGCGTCATGTTTTTTAGCGTTTTGGCTTTTCCACCACGCCATGCAGTCTCTCCTTGGAACACAAATATTATAGCATAGCAAGAGATCTTGTATTCTTTGTGACGATTCGAGAGAGAGAGGGGGGGGAGGGCGTGTGTGCTCAGAGACGACAAGTCATTTAACATTGTTAGGGCGTGTGTGCTTTGGCAGAAATCAATCATCAACAAACCCTAGTGGCTTTTAGTTAAGTTTTGGAGAGATCCACCAATTCTCTCTCCTCCTCCTGCCATCTTGTAATCTTCTCTTCTGAACAATGGCAAACAAGCTCTTATTCTTATTATGCGTGGTGGCTTTATCACACTACGCTCTCGTAGCCATTGCAGGGTGCGCATCTCTTAATCTCTAGCTCTTTCACGCTTACGGCTTATTATTAGAGCGTTGGATTTGCTGATTAATAATAGTGGGTGCAGGAAGAGCTATTACGAAGTGTTGCAAGTGCCGAAAGGTGCGTCGGACGTACAGATCAAAAGAGCGTATAGAAAGCTAGCTTTGAAGTATCATCCTGATAAGAATCAGGGAAATGAAGAGGCTAATTTGCGATTTGCTGAGATTAACAATGGTATATTTCTTCTTCTTCTTCTTCTTAATTTACTTACTTTTTTGTTTATGCTTATCGATATTCTGATTGATGTGTTGGGTGGGTAAATTAATTGTTCAGCGTATGAGGTGTTATCGGATAGTGAGAAGAGGAATATATACGATAGGCATGGCGAAGAGGGAATTAAGCAGCATATGGCTAGTGGAGGCAGAGGTGGAGGAGGAGGAATGAATTTTCAAGACATTTTTAGCCAGTATGTTCAATTCTTCTTTTCCAATATCTGCTTGGTCACTTCTTCAATGTTTGTTTTAAAATGGCATGATGCTCATGCATTTCGCTCAACTTTAATCAACAAAGGGTTACAAGATCTTGCAAACATTTTGTTGCATTTTAGTTTTGTTGTGAGGTTAGGATCTTTGCTATCTTTATATTTAATGCTCCTTTTGCTGTACTCTGATCTTCAATGTTCCTTTTGCTGTACTCTGTCTTGCCCGCATCCATTCATTATTCTTATCCTGGTTGCTTGGGATAGCTGGCGCTTGACTTTTCGTGTTTGTGTTCGGAGTGGGAAATGGCTTTGTGATAGCTAAAATTCTTGTTACTTATCTTTGATCATGCCTGCATAAACTGCTGTTTAGTTGTGCTGGTCAGCTATCGCTGTCTGAAAACTAAGGTTACCATCGTACTCATGCACAAGTGGAGAGTGTTAGTGCTGAATGTTTTTCTTTGAAATTAGTGGGTCTGTTATGCGTACCTAAAAATTCCATTTCACTTGAGCTTTAGTAGATAACGACATTTCTGCTAATTTAGTAATATGGTTTTGTGTTGTGCATTTGTCTGTGCATAACCATCAATTTTTTTCCTTTTAAATCCTAATGTCAAAATCTCATATTTCTGACCAAATGGTTCTTCTAGATTTTTTGGTGGAGGTCAGATGGAAGAGGAAGAGAAAATTGTGAAGGGTGATGATGTAATTGTAGAATTGGATGCAACACTGGAAGACCTGTACATGGGTGGGTCACTGAAGGTGAGGGACGCTTAAATCTGTAATTGAACATTCTTGTTGTAGAATTTGAATTCAATTGGTGTAATACGAACACATTTTTTGGAGGTCCTGTAAACCCTATGTGACGTTTGCTTTTAGCCTTTCTAATGGGAACTTGCATGTAGATGGAATGTTGTTTGGTGGGATAAGGCTTAGTCGAGTCGAGTTGTTAATTATTGAGTTACAAGCTCAAGCAGCAGTCTTTGAGATACATTTCATACTCTACTCATTTTCAGAAAATTGTCAATATGCTATGTATAGAATGCAGTCAAAGTAGATCATTGCAGTATGTGTTACCAAACTTAGGATTTCATGATATGTTTGGTAAATGTAATGAAATGTAGTGGTAAAAGAAAGCACGAAAGCCATTCTTACATTACATTTCATGCTGCCAAACCTAGCCTTTTTAGCATGCGAGAATTGTTTGCATTAGCATCGATTGATGCATCTGGACCCTGCATGCAATGCGCCTATGATTGGTCTCTCATGCAGATGCAAGTAGTCTATTTTGCATGCACAGTCCAATTGTGACAATCGCCACTGATGCTAGCACTTCTCTTAATGAATATGCAATATGGGAATGTTTTTGTGTAAACATAGTGAGTATGAAGCAAACATAACTTTGAAGTTGTGGCAGTTGTATCGTTATGCTATTGTCTTGTGTTCTTCTTGGAAGCTAGCCCAGAAAACACGAGCTAAGGGGACAAATTTGTGCATGTGTGTGTGTATTTACATGCAGCTGTCATCAACAAAATTTAGGGTCATATCTGTTTTTATTTTCTATTTTGCCTGAGAGAAGTAGAAATTGATTGCAGTAAGATTTTCATTTGGTTTGTTTCTGAGCTTGACTTCTTCTATTTACCCATCAGGTTTGGAGGGAAAAAAATGTTATAAAGCCAGCCCCTGGCAAAAGACGCTGTAACTGCAGAAATGAAGTTTACCACAAGCAAATTGGTCCAGGAATGTTTCAACAGATGACAGAGCAGGTAAGATATGACTCAACAATCCTGTTGTACA
>JAAWWB010002170.1:0-24999 GCA_018804465.1 Populus tomentosa
AAATCCATCTAAAAATACTCTACTCTATCAATCACCAACATAGCATGTAATGAACCGATTTCAGGATCCATGACCAGCACAAACAAAGTCCATTTCTAAAATTTCATATTTATAGAAACCCAAACTTACACATAAATTTGTTTCTTATATAAACAAAATAGAGTTCTATACAATATGATAACATAACTAATTTCATAGTATAAATTGATTATCTTAATATGAGAGTTAATAAAATTTATGTAATTGTGGAGCACTAACAAGATATAAACGAAAAGTATAATTTACAACAAAAAGAACATACTTTGAAGTCCAACAAAAGTAACATGCTAAAAAAGCTATACACATGAAAACGAACAATAAGAAGAGGATGAGTTCATCTACTCAGTGAGTAGATAACGATTAATATACACATACGAACAAGGTAATAAGACAAAGAGAAATATATATGAACTTGGCTTTAGGCTTCTACAAGAAAGTTTCACAAATAGACCATAATAAAAATATCATAAGATAAGCTCATAAAAAAAATAAATCAAAATGCAATGAGCATGACGCTCCATATTGTGGGATGATCAATCGTCACAAGTTGGTGACTCCCTTGACAGGGTTTAGATACGATATGCACAAAGACTAACATTACCATGTTAACATAAGTATTATGACTACATACCAAAGAGTCATATCATAATCAAACAAATAAAAGCATATCTTAAGACTCAACTCACGACATCAATCAAATGAGTTATCAATTCATAAATGTATAATGACTCATATCAAAGATTCAATTTCAATAAGTGATTATGTTTAATCATAAACAAGAGATATATAACAATATAAGAATTATCAAAAAGTATAATCAATCTCATATTAACAATTTAAGTATTTATATTATTCCTCTTGTATATAAAAAATTATTCATTCACTTGACTCAAAGATAGAAAGAACTCAAAAACAGATATCTAAGGAAATACTATTGATGTCCAACATATAGTTTCAAGAGTATCTAAATACAAAAGAAAACATACTAAAAATAATTAAAAACAAACGTATAATTTATCTAATACACTTAACTTAGAGTCTAATCCATAACCTTATACATTTAGAAATCAAAACGTAATTCTAAACAGGAATTGATCCACTCAATCGATCCTAAACATAATTTAAATTGACTGAACAAAAAAGAATCATTATTCCCTTACTATCAGGTCAACCGGTCAACCGTTTCTAACACATTAACCAGTCAATCAAAATCTAGTAGCCAACCAGTTGACTAGTTGGCAAAGAATTCCAGACTAGTTTTCCCTAAAAACAACAGATCCAAACTTTAACCTAAAATTTCAAAAACCCAACATAATCAACCTACAACAAATCAACTAATTCATAATATATAATCAATTTATCAATTAATCCCTAAAAATACAAATTCAAACCCCAAACCTTAACAAAACAAAATCAAACTAATTACCATAATTATACATATTAAAGCATAAACTTTACCTTAACAACATAAGTTCTCAAATTCTCTTCCTTTTTTCTCTTCTTCTCTCTTTCTTCTTTTCTTTTCTTTCTCTCCTCCCAATTCTCTCTCTAGAATCAACTCTCTCTTTCTCTATCTTTTTTTTATATTTAACAAGTTCTTTATTCAATCACTACAATATCCCTCATTTATTTACTCATTTTTCTATGTCTCTAAGAGCATTGTTATCTTTTCATATTTATTCTTCTTTTTTATTTCAAAACATCACAATCTCCTCACCTTATAAAAATTTCATCCCTAAAACTTGGCAGAAATAATTTAACACTTATCAAAACTATCAAAAAGATAAGGATACTACTTATGTATTTTATCATCAAACTCTTATGTTTCTTCCTCGCATGAATGACATTTCCACTTGACCTTCACTATAGTTATATCCTTTGATCTAAGCTTCCTCACTTGTCTATCCATCATAACTTTCGGTTGTACCTCATAAGTCATATCATCTCTCAATTCAATTGGCTGAACTGCTAACATATGAAACAGATCTAACATATATTTTCATAGCATAAAAGCATGAAATACAAAATGTATAGCTGGCAAGTTTGGTGGTAGTGCCAACCTATAAGTAACTACTCCAACTCTCTCCAAAATCCCATACGGTGCAATTAATCGAGGATTTCACTTGCCTTTCTTCCTAAACATGAATAATTTTTTGGTCGATGATACCTTGAAGAACATATAATCATCCACTAAAAACTCTAAGTCACACTTCTTCTATCTATATAACTCTTTTGCCTACTCTAAGCTGTTTGCAGCTTCTTTCTAGTCATATCTATCTTCTCTAAAGTAGTTTGAACCAATGTTGGTCCTATTAGCCTCTTTTCACCAACCTTAAACCAACAAACTAATGATTTATACTTCTGACCATACAAAGCCTCATAAGGCTTCATTTCAGTGCTAGCTTAATAATTGTTATTGTAAATCTCACTAATACTAAGAACTTACACCAACCAACTTCAAATCTTTAAGCATATTCTTCAAGATTTGAATAGTCCTCTCATATTGATCATCTTTCTGAGGGTCAAAAGTTGTACTCAACTACACTTTAATACCCATTGCTTCTTGAAATTTAACTTAAAACTGCGACGTGAACCTCTATCCAAAACTATCGAGATAGAGAATCCATGCAATAGCACAATCTTGCTAATGAACAATTCTGCCAACTTTACATATCCATAAGTAATTTTGACTACCAAGAAATGGGCTAATTTTGTTAACCTGTCAATAATTAACCATATAAAATTGTAACCCTCCTAACTTCTAGGCAATCCTATCACGAAGTCCATTGTAATCCTTTCCCATTTTCATTCTAGAATCAACAATGGTTGTAGCAATCTGAAAAGTTTTTGGTGTATAATGGTTGTACCTTCTAACACGTCAAACACCTAGAAACAAAGTCTATTACATCAACTTTCATCCTATTCCACCAATAACACACTTTAAAGTCCTTATACATCTTAGTGGAACTTGGATGCACTATGTAAATTATCTAACGTGCCTTTGCCATCAATTCTCTTCTCAGATCATCTACATCAAGCACACAAATCCTATTATCATATCTTAACATATTATTCTAGCCAATCACAAAACCTATAACTTTTATATGCTCAACCTTATCTCTAATCCTGAGTAGCGAATCATCTCTTTTCTTGGCTACTTTTATCTTGTCAAACAAGTTTGATTTAACTTGAAAGTGAGCAATCATTACTCCAGCTTCATTCAGGTTAAATATGACTCATTTATCTATTAACTCATGTAGCTCCCTAATAAAAAAATATTCGTACCTTCTGAATATAAGCTAAGTTCCCTAATGATTTCTTGTTTAAAGCATCGGCAACTATATTTTCCTTGTTTAAATAGTATTTTATGGTACAATCATAATCCTTTAGTAGCTTTATCCATCTCCTTTAGTAGATCCCTCTACTGAAAGATGTACTTTGAACTCTTGTGATATGTAAGGATCTCACAAGTTGCCATACAGGTGGTGCCTCTAAATTTTCATAGTCAAAATTACAAGTGTCCTCTCTAAATAATGTGTTGGGTAATTTTATTCATACTTCTTCAACTTTCATGATGTATAAGCAATAACCTTGTCATGCTACATCAAAACACACCCTAGTTGTGTAACCACCAAAATCTAATGGTACCACCAAAATAGGCATTGTAGTTAATTTTTGCTTCAACTCTAAGAAACTTTTATAACAAGCTAACCACTGAAACTTAACATTCTTTTGCGTTAACCTAGTCAATGGTGCAAAAATCCAAGAAAAGTTATCTATAAACCTCTAATAATAGCTAGTCATACCCAAGAAACTTCTAACCTCTATCACCTAAGTAAATCTAAGCCACTGTTTAATTGCTTCAAACTTTTAATGATCGATTTTAATCTTATTTTTTGATACTACATGTCCAAGAAATGCTACTCTCCAGTCATAATTCAATCTTCAAGAACTTCTTATACAATGGATGATCTTATAGAGTTTGTTATGGTACTTTCTTGTTAACAATTTTTATAAAAGTCTTATTAACCTATTTTTTGCTTTCAAGTTCAGCAAGTGGTATTAGACTAGATTTCCAGGTGAGGGTACGAATCTAGGACAATTACCACCTCTTCTTTATATCCATAAAATTCAATTGGGCAATCGCCCTCTAGGTCTCAATTAATTATCAAATACTAGTAATCACATTAATCATCATCTTTAACTCAAAAACAAATATACATGGTGGCATTTCAAATGAAAATGCAGCATCCCTCCAACAACCCTCCACTTCATATATTCATCATAAAATTGAAAAGCTTTTATTATATATTCGCTTTGTCAAGTGCCTAGTAGTTAGTTAATTTCGAGTTATATATATATATTAGAAGAAAGCAAGTTGATGAATTGAATGTTCTTTGCAATTTTGTTGAGGTACAATGATATTCTCATTCCTCTCTATAAGTGTTTGTTTCGATTATAATACCTTAGGTGGTGAGAAAAGGCAAACACTTTGTTTCAATCTTCAATCTTGAACATCTTATATGAATAATTATCAAGTAAAGATGACTTATCTTCAATCAAATAATTATTGAGCTACCCTAATTCAATAAATTTGAAAAACTAGTTGTGTAAATCTAAGAAATTCATAAATACAACATTGATTGTAAATATATATAAAAAGTACAAATGAGACAATATTTGTTAATTGATTTTTAATATTAAATATTTGTGTTATATAACATGAATGTATTTTTTTTATTTTTGATTTTGGTTATAAAACTTTACTTTTTTATATATTTTATCTTCTTATATTATGTTGGATATATTTTATATGTTGAGATTTTCTTTTCTTTGCATATTCTTATGAATTCAAAGTGTTTAATAAACTTTAAAAATTAAGGTAGAAACTAAATGGAGTCCTTCTCATTTTGGTCAATAAATATTTACTTTACAAATTTTTGGTCCCTGTGGTTTTCATAATATATATTTTGATCCTAAATTTCATCATAAAAAAAAGGTTAGTTTTTCATATTTCAATAACAAAAAAAATGTTCTTAGTTGTTGCAAGGGATGCAATTAAAGTGGTTTAAAACTTTCATCTTGTTGTAAGAAGTAGATCGAACTTCATAAAGATTTTTTTTTTCTTTTGGTTTAATTTGGGTTTTTGGACCAATTGAAGGGTGCTTTTAGGTTAGCAATGGGTTTGATTTAATTTTTAGATCAAGACATAATAATTCTTTTACATTTTTTTTTAGATCATGATATGATTTGATTTAATATTAATGCTTATGATTATAAAATATTTTATTAAAATAAAAAATAAATCTATTAATAAAAAATAGAGTTTAGATTGAAAAAATTCCTAATTTTTTTTTAAAAAAAGAAAAAACAATGCTTTTAAGATCATGATAGTGCTTCTGAATAGAAAGTATATTTTATCAAAAAATTTATACTTATTTCAACATTTTGAACTTTTTATAAATTTTTATTTTAAATTTCATTGTTTTTTATTCAAATAAAAAATACATGAATAAGAAAAGAATAAGTTTAACAAAATATATATTTTTTTAGAATATGTATTTTTTTTCTGTCTAGAATTTTAACAATTGTATATCTCATAAATATTTTTTAATAACAATAAAAAACTAAATAAAAATATATTTCAAACTGGAAAGTGACATCCTAAAGGAAAATAACTAGTAACTAATAACTAAAAAACAGAGAGGAGGAAGAAAACGAATACGTTACATGGTTAGAGTCCACACGATGATGTCTGTCTTTTCCACCTTCGCTGCCTTCCCAGACCTCCGCGCGCTTTGTTTTCACCTATTTTGGCACTCTGCATCGGTTTTTCCCTTGCTGCCATGAAAAGCTCCACCTCTTATTCAAGGTTAGCCCCCCCTCCCCATTTCTCACCGTGTTTAAGTTTTGTACCCTTAAGAACCCAATGTCATTGCTGATACAGCTCACAGTTTTCAGCTACTAACTTAGATGATGCTTGTATTCTTCTTTCAATGTATGTAAATATTTCTTTATGATTTTAGTAAATGCTTCTTTGATTCTTTTTCTTTTTTCGTCTTTGCACATGTTTAGCAATCAATCTTTTCTTTAGGAATTGGAAAGTTCCAAACTTCGGCCAGTTTTGCTTGCTTATTTTAGCAGAAGGTGGACAATGCATGTAAATGCCAATGCTGTGTCTGACTTAGACCGAGACTGTACTATAGAAATTTTGGATCTATTGATGAGTTGAATGGCTCTTTGATAACATGTAAAATTCGAATTGAAGGAACAAATTAGTGCCTTCAGCAATTGTAACTCCAAGTCGACTGGTTGGTTTGAAACAGAAGAATGAATAATTGAATGAACAAATTGAAATTCCACAAACTGAAGGATGGCGTCGACGGCAATTGTTTGTCCCAAGAACAATGTATTAGGAGCAGTTCTTGCGTTGCCAGATCAGGACTTGCAAGTGATGACAGATTTCATAGGTGACAGGGGCTTCATTTTCATGGGGTAGTTGGGTCAAAAATTTAGCCAAATAGCAGAAAATTGAGATACATTCAGTCGATAAGGTCTTGTAGACAACAACATGGGAGAGTGATAAGGTCTTGTAGCCAAATGAAGCTAACTTTGTTAATTTAAAATGTTTACCTGAAGCTATTTTTGGTGTTGCTTTGGATTTCCCATACCGGTATTTTATTATTCAAATCAGAGCCTCTATGTTAAGCAACAGAAATAGTGGTGAATAATTTTTTTTTAGGATTTCCCATACCGGTATTTTATTATTCAAATGAGAGCCTCTATATGTTAATCCTTTAATGTTAGAGAACAATGACATAATTCTAATAAAAGTTAAATTTCTAACATTTCAGTATAAAAGTATCCTTAAAATCATGGTTTAACATTTTATGTAGGATGTATTTCAGTAATCTGTCTGAATGTGGTTTACGGTAGCATATTGTTATGCAATTCAAAAAATACACTAGCATATGAATGAGTTTAAGTTAGTGTTTTCTGTTGAGATTTGATGATATGAATGCAATTCAAATGATACACTAGCATATGAATAGCGTACTATTATGCAATTCAAAAGATGCACTAGTATATAAATGGGTTTAGGTTAGCGTTTTCTGTTGAGATTTTTGATGATATGAATGGGTTTAGGTTAGCATTTTTTGTTGAGGTTAGATGATATGAATGGAGTACTGTTATGCAATTTAAAAGATGTGTATATGAATGGGTTTAGGTTAGCATTTTCTGTTGAGATTTGATGATATGAATGGGTCTAGGTTAACATTTTCTGTTGAAATTTGATGATATGAATGCAATTAATTCAAAAGGTACACTAGCATATGAATAGTCTATTGTTATGCAATTTAAAAGATACACTAGCTTATGAATGGGTTTAGCTTAGCGTATTCTGTTGAGATTTGATGATATGAATGGGTTTAGGTTAGCATTTTCTGTTGAGGTTAGATGATATGAATGCAAATTCAAAAGATACACTAGCAAATGAATGGCGTGCTGTTATGCAATTCAAAAGATACACTAGCATATGAATGGGTTTAGTAACGCGTTTTCTGTTGAGATTTGATGATATGAATGGGTTTAGGTTAGCATTTTCTGTTAAGGTTAGATGATATGAATGCAATTCAAAAGATACACTAGCAAATGAATGGCGTGTTGTTATGCAATTCAAAAGATACACTAGCATATGAATGGGTTTAGGTTAGCGTTTTCTGTTGAGATTTGATGATATGAATGGGTTTAGGTTAGCGTTTTCCGTTGAGATTTGATGATATGAATGCAATTCAAAAGATACACTAGCAAATGAATGGCGTGCTGTTATGCAATTCAAAAGATACACTAGCATATGAATGGGTTTAGGTTAGCGTTTTTTGTTGAGATTTGATTATATGAATGGGTTTAGGTTAGCATTTTCTGTTGAGGTTAGATGATATGAATGCAATTCAAAAGATACACTAGCAAATAAATGGCGTGTTGTTATGCAATTCAAAAGATACACTAGCATATGAATGGGTTTAGGTTAGTGTTTTCCGTTGAGATTTGATGATATGAATGGGTTTAGGTTAGCGTTTTCCATTGAGATTTGATGATATGAATGCAATTCAAAAGATACACTAGCAAATGAATGGCGTGCTGTTATGCAATTCAAAAGATACACTAGCATATGAATGGGTTTAGGTTAGCGTTTTTTGTTGAGATTTGATTATATGAATGGGTTTAGGTTAGCATTTTCTGTTGAGGTTAGATGATATGAATGCAATTCAAAAGATACACTAGCAAATAAATGGCGTGTTGTTATGCAATTCAAAAGATACACTAGCATATGAATGGGTTTAGGTTAGTGTTTTCCGTTGAGATTTGATGATATGAATGGGTTTAGGTTAGCGTTTTCCATTGAGATTTGATGATATGAATGCAATTCAAAAGATACACTAGCAAATGAATGGCGTGCTGTTATGCAATTCAAAAGATACACTAGCATATGAATGGGTTTAGGTTAGCGTTTTTTGTTGAGATTTGATTATATGAATGGGTTTAGGTTAGCATTTTCTGTTGAGGTTAGATGATATGAATGCAATTCAAAAGATACACTAGCAAATAAATGGCGTGTTGTTATGCAATTCAAAAGATACACTAGCATATGAATGGGTTTAGGTTAGTGTTTTCCGTTGAGATTTGATGATATGAATGGGTTTAGGTTAGCGTTTTCCATTGAGATTTGATGATATGAATGCAATTCAAAAGATACACTAGCAAATGAATGGCGTGCTGTTATGCAATTCAAAAGATACACTAGCATATGAATGGGTTTAGGTTAGCGTTTTTTGTTGAGATTTGATTATATGAATGGGTTTAGGTTAGCATTTTCTGTTGAGGTTAGATGATATGAATGCAATTCAAAAGATACACTAGCATATGAATGGGTTTAGGTTAGTGTTTTCCGTTGAGATTTGATGATATGAATGCAATTCAAAAGATACACTAGCATATGAATGGTGTACTGTTATGCAATTCAAAAGATACAATAGCATATGAATGGGTTTAGGTTAGCGTTTTCTGTTGAGATTTTTGATGATATGAATGGGTTTAGGTTAGCATTTTCTGTTGAGATTTGATGATATGAATGCAATTCAAAAGATACACTAGCATATGAATGGCGTACTGTTATGCAAATCAAAAGATAGTATATAGGTTTAGGTTAGCGTTTTCTGTTGAGATTTTTGATGATATGAATGGGTTTAGGTTAGCATTTTCTGTTGAGATTTGATGATATGAATGGGGTACTGTTATGCAATTCAAAAGATACACTAGCTTATGAATGGGTTTAGGTTAGCGTTTTATGTTGAGATTTTTGATGATATGAATGGGTTATTAGGTAAGCATTTTCTGTTGAGATTTGATTATATGAATGCAATTCAAAAGATACACTAGCATATGAATGGCATACTGTTATGCAATTCAAAAGATACACCAGCATATGAATGGGTTTAGGTTAGCATTTTCTGTTGAGATTTGATGATATGAATGCAATTCAAAAGATACACTAGCATATTAATGGGTTTAGATTAGCGTTTTCTGTTGAGATTTTTAATGATATGAATAGGTTTTGGATAGCATTTTCTGTTGAGATTTGATGAGGAGGTGGTGTTGTTAATGGGAATTAGTTGTTGAAATTTTTGGTAGGAAAGGGATTTCCTTACATTTTACCGGCAAGTGCATTTTGATCCTTCATCATTGTCTTTTACTTACCAGCTTGTTATTGCCAGGCTAGAATTGGCAAAGTGCATTGCAAACCCATCTTGTGATGCTAATGTTGCTTGCCTCCATACATGCAATTAACCGGCCTGATGAGACTGAATGCCAGGTGAGTTCTGTTCTTTCTCTTGAGATGCTTGCAGATACTGCAGAAAGAATATGTATAAGCAGAATGCTCATTAACAGCATAAGCTTTTAAGGGAAACAGTGTACCATATATTTGCACTTGGCCTGCAGGGCAAAGGGTGGCATCTCTTTTAGATCAAACAAACCCCTCTCTGTCAGCTTAAGCTTTTGAGTAGTTGGTTGTCCAATAATCTTGTTCTGCCTTATACCTGGTGAGATAGATAATGGTATTCAACGAGTACATCCTTTTTAGATATTTTGCAGATCAAATATAGGGACCTATTTGAAAACAGTCTTGTTAATGAATTCAAACCAGTGTGCAGTCTCATGAAAGAAGTGTGTACCTCCGAAGTCTTTAGATATTTTGCAGATCAAATGTGGGGACCTAATTGAAAACAGTCTTGTTGATGAATTCAGTGAGTGTGCAGTCTCATGAAAGAAGCTTGTACCTCAGAAGTCTGATGTTGGGGAATTCCGTCCCTGATCCTGCCATTCTTGTCAAGAACTTTAATGTTGCAGATTTCGTTGGGAAGTGGTTCATCACTAGTGGCCTAAAATCCTACTTTTGATACCTTTGACTGCCAATTGCATAAGTTCCATACAGAATCCAACAAGCTTGTCGGGAACTTGTCCTGGAGGATACGAACTCCAGATACTGGCTTTTTCACCCGATCAACTGTACACAGGTTTGTGCAAGATCCAGTGTATCCTGCAATGCTCTACAATCATGACAATGAGTTCCTTCACTATTAAGATGACTGGTAATCTCCTTCTCCCCATTCTCCTTTCTTTTTCTTTTTCTTTTTGTCAATTTCATTATGGATTCAAGTCAAAACATTTCAAGTACTTCCTGCAAAAATATAATGCTGAGTCATCATTAAGCATCAGAAACAAGATAGATTAATGGCTATCATAATTATGTCTCCAGATATATTCTGTCAATCGAAGATAGAAAATAAAAAAGATGATTGCATATTTGTGCACTACCGGGGCAGAAATGATGCATGGGATGGATATGGCGGCGCCGTTGTGTACACAAGAAGTGCAGTTCTGCCAGAAAGCATTGTGCTTGAACTTGAGATGGCAGCCAAAAGCTTGAAGAGACTTCAACAAATTCATCAGCACAGATAATAAAGGAAGTTGAAGAAATAGAAGAGGAAAGGTAGACTGAGTTGAGCTTGTTCCAGAGATTGGCAGAAGGATTTATTTACTCCAAAAAGACGAGGAACTTTTCTTAAGAAAACCAAGTAAAGAAGAAATGGATATGATATGTTGAGTGATCTGAAAATGGAAGCTAAGTTTAGACAGAGTTCAACTTAAAAGAAAATATTGAGTCTTCTTATTCATGCCTTTAATTATTTCAGAAATGCACAGCTAAATCTTTTTGAGTCTCCATAAAGGGAAATCTGGATTTTCTTTTTTCTTCTTTTTTTCCTGCTGCATTTCTTTTTTCAATTTGTTTCTATAGTTTTTAACCAAGACCCAATTTGTTCTGTCTAGAATTTTAACAGTTGTATATCTCATAAATATTTTTTTAATAACAATAAAAAACTAAATAAAAATATATTTCAAACTGGAACGTGACATCCTAAAGGAAAATAACTAGTAATTAACTAAAAAACAGAGAAGAGGAAGAAAACGAATACGTTACAAGGTTAGAGTCCACACGATGATGTCTGTCTTTTCCACCTTCGCTGCCTTCCCAGACTCCCGCGCGCTCTTTTTTCACCTATTTTGGCACTCTGCATCCACTTTTTCCCTTGCTGCCATGAAAAGCTCCACCTCTTGTTCAAGGTTAGCCCCCCCTCCCCATTCTTGATACAGCTCACAGTTTTCAGCTACTAACTTAGATGATGCTTGTATTCTTCTTTCAATGTATGTAAATATTTCTTTATGATTTTAGTAAATGCTTCTTTGATTCTTTTTCTTTTTTCTTCTTTGCACATGTTTAGCAATCAATCTTTTCTTTAGTAATCTTTTCTTATTTTAGCAGAAGGTGGACAATGCATGTAAATGCCACTGCTGTGTCTGACTTAGACCGAGACCGTACCATAGAAATTTTGGATCTATTGATGAGTTGAATGGCTCTTTGATAACATGTAAAATTCGAATTGAAGGAACCAATTAGTGCCTTCAGCAATTGTAACTCCAAGTCGACTGGTTGGTTTGAAACAGAAGAATGAATAATTGAATGAACAACTTAGTGCATGACTTGTAGAAATTTATCATTCTCAGATTGAAATTGAAATTCCACAAACTTTATTAGGAGCAATTGTTTGCTCAGGAGCACTTCGATGGCGTCGACGGTAATTGTTTGTCCCAAGAACAATGTATTAGGAGCAGTTCTTGCGTTGCCAGATCAGGACTTGCAAGTGATGACAGATTTCATAGGTGACAGGGGCTTGATTTTCATGGGGTAGTTGGGTTGAAAATTTAGCCAAATAGCAGAAAATTGAGATACATTCAGTCGATAAGGTCTTGTAGCCAAATGAAGCTAACTTTATTACTTTAAAATGTTTACCTGGAGCTATTTTTGGTGCTGCTTTGGATTTCCCATTCCGGTATTTTATTATTCAAATCAGAGCCTCTATATGTTAAGCAACAGAACTAGTGGTGAATAACTTTTTTTTAGCTGTTTGGATTGTAGAGTAGGTCAAATATCATAATCCTTTAATGTTAGAGAACAGTGAACGATATAATTCTAATAAAAGTTAAATTTCTAACATTTCAGTATAAAAGTATCCTTAAAATCATGGTTTAACATTTTATGTAGGATATATTTCAGTAATCTGTTTGAATGTGGTTTATGGTGGCGTATTGTTATGCAATTCAAAAGATATACTAACATATGAATGGGTTTAGGTTAGATTTCTGTTGAGATTTTTGATGATATGAATGGGTTTAGATTAGCATTTTCTGTTGAGATTTGATGATATGAATGCAATTCAAAAGATACACTAGCATATGAATGGCGTACTGTTATGCAAATCAAAAGATACACTAGCATATGAATGGGTTTAGGTTAGCGTTTTCTGTTGAGATTTTTGATGATATGAATGGGTTTAGGTTAGTGTTTTTTGTTGAGATTTTTGATGATATGAATGGGTTTAAGTGTTAGCATTTTTTGCTGAGATTTGATGATATGAATGGTATACTGTTATGCAATTCAAAAGATACACTAGCATATGAATGGGTTTAGGTTAGCATTTTCTGTTGAGATTTGATGATATGAATACAATTCAAAAGATACACTAGCATATAAGTAGCGTACTGTTATGCAATTCAAAAGATACACTAGCATATAAATGGGTTTAAGTTAGTGTTTTCTATTGAGAATTTTGATGATATGAATGGGTTTTGGTTAGCATTTTCTGTTGAGATTTGATGAGGAGGTGGTGTTGTTGATGGGAATTAGTTGTTGAAATTTTTGGTAGCAAAGGTATTTCCTTCCATTTAACCTGCAAGTGCATTTTTGATCCTTCATCATTGTCTTTATACTTACCAGCTTGTTATTGACAGGCTAGAATTGGCAAAGTGCATTGCAAACCCATCTTGAGATGATCGCAGATACTGCAGAAAGAATATGTATAAGCAGAATGCTCACTAACAGCATAAGCTTTTAAAGGAAACAGTGTACCATATATTTGCACTTGGCCTGCAGGGCAAAGGGTGGCATCTCTTTTAGATCAAACAAACCCCTCTCTGTCAGCTTAAGCTTTTGAGTAGTTGGTTATCCAATAATCTTATTCTGCCTTATACCTGGTGAGATAGATAATGGTATTTAACGAGTAAACCCTCTTTAGATATTTTGCAGATCAAATGTAGGGACCTATTTGAAAACAGTCTTGTTGATGAATTCAAACGAGTGTGCAGTCTCATGAAAGAAGTGTGTACCTCAGAAGTCTTTAGATATTTTGCAGATCAAATGTGGGGACCTATTTGAAAACAATCTTGTTGATGAATTCAATGAGTGTACAGTCTCCTGAATGAAGTGTGTACAGTCTCATGAAAGAAGTGTGTACCTCAGAAGTCTGATGTTGGGGAATTCCGTCCCTGATCCTGCCATTCTTGTCAGGAACTTTAATGTTGCAGATTTCGTTGGGAAGTGGTTCATCACTAGCGGCCTAAATCCTACTTTTGATACCTTTGACTGTCAATTGCATAAGTTCCATACAGAATCCAACAAGCTTGTCGGGGAACTTGTCCTGGAGGATACGAACTCCAGATACTGGCTTTTTCACCCGATCAACACAGAGGTTTGTGCAAGATCCAGTCTATCCTGCAATGCTCTACAATCATGACAATGAGTTCCTTCACTATTAAGATGACTGGTAATCTCCTTCTCCCCATTCTCCTTTTTTTTTTTTTTTGTCAATTTCATTATGGATTCAAGTCAAACCATATCAAGTACTTCCTGCAAAAATATAATGCTGAGTCATCATTAAGCATCAGAAACTAGATAGATTAATGGCTATCATAATTATGTCTCCAGATATATTCTGTCAATCGAAGATAGAAAATAAACAAGATGATTACATATTTGTGTACTACCGAGGCAGAAACGATGCATGTGTACACAAGAAGTGCAGTTCTGCCAGAAAGCATCGTGCTTGAACTTGAGATGGCAGCCCGTAGAGACTTCAACAAATTCATCAGCACAGATAATAAAGGAAGTTGAAGAAAACCAAACCCCCTCCCTTTTGATAATATAGGTAGACTGAGTTGAGCTTGTTCCAGAGATTGGCAGAAGGATTTATTAACTCCAAAAAGACGAGGAGGTTTTCTTAAGAAAACCAAGTAAAGAAGAAATGGATATGATATGTTGAGTGATCTGAAAATGGAAGCGAAGTTTAGATAGAGTTCAACTTAAAAGAAAATATTGAGTCTTCTTATTCATGCGTTTTATTATTTCAGAAATGCACAGCTAAATCTTTTCGAGTCTCCAGAAAAGGAAATCTGGATTTTTTTTTTTCTTTTTTATTTCTGCTGCATTTCTTTTTTCAATTTGTTTCTATAGTTTCTAACCAAGACCCAATTGCCTCCTGAATTTCCTACATTGGAGCATGATGTTGCTCCATAACGTACCTATACATCCATACAAAGGTAAAGAAGGATGATGGATCATGTTTCTCTGAAAAACCAGAACAACATGCAGGTTATCTTGCCTAAAGACAACCCTGTTGCTTTTCAAGTTCATATTTTTCTTTCCCTAAAGACACCTCTTCTAAAATTGTCTGTACAGAATGTAAACTTCCAGGATTGGAGCAAAGAATGAGCATAAAGAATAAAGCAATTTTTCTAAATTTACATCACAACATTAAATCCTACCATTGCTCAAAGAGAAAAGCAATGATGAGAGAAAACCAAACCCCCTCCCCACTTATCTGGCCCCAAAATAAGGGATTAAAGCATATCCTCCAAAAGTAAAGCAAGAAAGCCATAAGGAATAACAGGTCATTAAATCCTCCATAAGGCCCTCCAATTCAAGAGTAGCTAAAGCTAGTAACAATAGGTATTCAAAAATGAACTACTAATAAATAATATGTTTATTCAAATAAAAAAATATATGAATAAGAAAAGAATAATTAGTTTAACAAAATATATATATTTTTAGAATATGTATTTTTTTCTGTCTAGAATTTTAACAATTGTATATCTCATAAATATTTTTTTAATAGCAATAAAAAACTAAATAAAAAAAATATTTCAAACTGGGACGTGACATCCTAAAGGAAAATCACTAGTAACTAACTAAAAAACAGAGAGGAGGAAGAAAACGAATACGTTACATGGTTTGAGTCCACACGATGATGTCTGTCTTTTCCACCTTCGCTGCCTTCCCAGACCTCCGCGATCTCTTTTTTCACCTATTTTGGCACTCTGCATCCACTTTTTCCCTTGCTGCCATGAAAAGCTCCACCTCTTGTTCAAGGTTAGCCCCCCCTCCCCATTTCTCACCGTGTTTAAGTTTTGTACCCTTAAGAACCCAATGTCATTGTTGATACAGCTCACAGTTTTCGGCAACTAACTTAGACGATGCTTGTATTCTTCTTTCAATGTATGTAAATATTTCTTGATGATTTTAGTAAATGCTTCTTTGATTCCTTTTCTTTTTTCTTCTTTGCTTGTCATTGTCTTGTTGATGAATTCAATGAGTGTGCAGTCTCATGAAAGAAGTGTGTACCTCAGAAGTCTGATGTTGGGGAATTCCGTCCCAGATCCTGCCATTCTTGTCAAGAACTTTAATGTTGCAGATTTCGTTGGGAAGTGAACCATCACTAGTGGCCTAAATCCTACTTTTGATACCTTTGACTGCCAATTGCACAAGTTCCACACAGAATCCAACAAGCTTGTCGGGAACTTGTCCTGGAGGATACGAACTCCAGATACTGGCTTTTTCACCCGATCAGTACAGAGGTTTGTGCAAGATCCAGTGTATCCCGCAATGCTCTACAATCATGACAATGAGTTCCTTCGCTATTAAGATGACTGGTAATCCTTTTTTTGAGTCTTCTTTATGAGTGTTTATCCTTCAGAAGATGATCCACGCGACCATATAAAATTCCAAGAAATGAATAAACTCTTTCAATGAGAAAACAGAATAGTTGTACTTACATTTGATTTGCATGTATCCTTCATCTGTTCATAGACAATACTCTAAGCATCAGGAAGTGAAATGGGAAGTAAATCGAGAAATAAGATTTAAAAGAAGTAGTAATGGCCCTTACTGAATGCATCTGAAATAAGATTTAAAAGAAGTAGTAATGGCCCTTACTGAATGCATCTGAAATAAGATTTAAAAGAAGTAGTAATGGCCCTTACTGAATGCATCTGAAGCTGGCAAACACCTGTAGAAATCATCAATCCAAGCGCTATTCTTCAAATTTTCAGCCACAACAGAAATAAGAACTGCCACCCCACATACTATTTTTGCCTTCTTGTCATTAGCGCTGACATTTGATATTCGTAACTGATAATCCCTGAAATCGGATATTGCCTCTATGCAGCTGCTACACCCATAATCGTATGAAGAGCTAAAATTCGTACACGAGGCTAATGCTTTTTTGTAATACCACTGTTCCGTTATCGATGACAAAGAAAATCTCGAGCAAGCACTTCTCTCATTGTAGAGGTCATCAAAGCCACAAAAAGCCGGTGATACAGAGTTTTGTCCTGGAAAGCCATGGATACATTCCATCCATTGATCTTTTGGAATCAAGATGTCAACATTTGGGTTCGATATTGCACGCGACGCTAAGAGTTTGGTCAGATCGTTGAGCAGATTACGACAGCATAATGTTGTGCTGAAGCTGTCCAGCCCTTGATTTTCTCCTGGTGGCCTATGCACTCGCCGGTTGGTTCGTAAGGGAATTCCTTGAAGTCCAAGACGCAGTTACCTGCAATTAAATTTCGTTGTTAGAGCCAAGGGCACATACATAGAAACTTCTTCCATTTTTTGTTATTTAATTATTCAAAGCATATGAATATTAGAAAAGAAAAAGAAAAGGATGGAGGAGATCAAGGAAAACCTGATGTGCCATTTGGTGAAGGGAAGCCATCTGATGACAAGACATGAAAGAAGAAGATTGTTGTGTGCAGGAAGGCACACAAAACTTGTACCTTATTATTACTTATGCCTCAAAAGCTAGCCAAGCCCATGAGCTAAAAAAACTACTCCATGATTTTCACTTGAGAGATCAATGCAACTGAAATTTTTTCTGTTGCAGAGACAACTTACATAGTTATAAATGTCTAGTTTCCTTGCAACCATCCCAGGCAGAGAAAAGGAAATCTGGATTTTTTTTCTTTTTTCTTTTTTATTTCTGCTGCATTTCTTTTTTCAATTTGTTTCTATAGTTTCTAACCAAGACCCAATTACCTCCCTGAATTCCCTACATTGGATCATGATGTTGCTCCATAACGTACCCTACATTGGAACATGAAGTTGCTCCAAAAACGCACCCATACAAAGGCAAAGAAGGATGATGGATCATGTTTCTCTGAAAAAACAGAACAACATACAGGTTATCTTGCCTAAAGGCAATCCAGCTGCTTTTCAAGCTCATATATTTCTTTCCCTAAAAGTCATTGCAGACACCTGTTCTAAAACAACTGTCTGTACAGAATGTAAACCTCCAGTATTGAAGCAAAGAACGAGCATAAAGAATAAAGCAATAATTGAATGAACAAATTAGTGCATGACTGATAGAAATTTATCATTCTCAGATTGAAAATGAAATTCCACAAACTGAAGGATGGCGTCCACGGCAATTGTTTGTCCCAAGAACAATGTATTAGGAGCAGTTCTTGCGTTGCCAGATCAGGACTTGCAAGTGATGACAGATTTCATAGGTGACAGGGGCTTCATTTTCATGGGGTAGTTGTGTTGAAAATTTAGCCAAATAGCAGAAAATTGAGATACATTCAGTCGATAAGGTCTTGTAGACAACAATATGGGAGAGTGATAAGGACTTGTAGCCAAATGAAGCTAACTTTATTAATTTAAAATGTTTACCTGAAGCTATTTTTTGTGCTGCTTTGGATTTTTCATTCCGGTATTTTATTATTCAAATCAGAGCCTCTATATGTTAAGCAACAGAACTAGTGGTGAATAACTTTTTTTTAGCTGTTTGGATTGTAGAGTAGGTCAAATATCATAATCATCTAATGTTAGAGAACAGTGAACGACATAATTCTAATAAAAGTTAAATTTCTAACATTTCAGTATAAAAATATCCTTAAAATCATGGTTTAACGTTTTATGTAGGATATATTTCAGTAATCTGTCTGAATGTGGTTTACGGTGGCGTGCTGTTATGCAATTCAAAAGATACACTAGCAAATGAATGGGTTTAGGTTAGCATTTTCTGTTGGGATTTGATGAGGAGGTGGTGGTGTTGATGGGAATTAGTTGTTGAAATTTTTGGTAGCAAAGGGATTTCCTTCCATTTAACCGGCAGGTGCATTTTGATCCTTCATCATTGTCTTTTACTTACCAGCTTGTTATTGCCAGGCTAGAATTGGCAAACCCATCTTGTGCTGCTAACGTTGCTTGCCTCCATGCATGCAATAACCGGCCTGATGAGACTGAATGCCAGGTGAGTTCTGTTCTTTCTCTTGAGATGCAGATACTGTAGAAAGAATATGTATAAGCAGAATGCTCACTAACAGCATAAGAAGCTTTTAAAGGAAACAGTGTACCATATATTTTCACTTGGCATCTCTTTTAGATCAAACAAACCCGTCTCTGTCAGCTTAAGCTTTTGAGTAGTTGGTTGTCCAATAATCTTGTTCAGCCTTATACCTGGTGAGATAGATAATGGTAAACCCTCTTTAGATATTTTGCAGATCAAATGTAGGGATTTATTTGAAAACAGTCTTGTTGATGAATTCAAACGAGTGTGCAGTCTCATGAAAGAAGTGTGTACCTCAAAAATCTTTAGATATTTTGCAGATCAAATGTCCGGACCTATTTGAAAGCAGTCTTGTTGATGAATTCAATGAGTGTGCAGTCTCATGAAAGAAGTGTGTACCTCAGAAGTCTGATGTTCGGGGATTCCGTCCCTAATCCTGCCTTTCTTGTCAAGAACTTTAATGTTGCAGATTTCGTTGGGAAGTGGTTCGTCATTAGTGGCCTTTTCACCCGATCAGAGTACAGAGGTTTGTGCAAGATCCAGTGTATCCTGCAATGCTCTACAATCATGACAATGAGTTCCTTCACTATTAAGATGACAGGTAATCTCCTTCTCCCCATTCTCCTTCTTTTTGTTTTGGTCAATTTCATTGTGGATTCAAGTCAAACCATTTCAAGTACTTCCTGCAAAAATATAATGCTGAGTCATCATTAAGCATCAGAAACTAGATAGATTAATGGCTATTATAATTATGTCTCCAGATATATTCTGTCAATCGAAGATAGAAAATAAACAAGATGATTACATATTTGTGAACTACCGAGGTAGAAATGATGCATGGGATGTATATGGCGGCGCTGTTGTGTACACAAGAAGTGCAGTTCTGCCAGAAAGCGTTGTGCTTGAACTTGAGATGGCAGCCAAAAGCATACGAAGAGACTTCAACAAATTCATCAGCACAGATAATAAAGGAAGTTGAAGAAATAGAAGAGGAAAGGCACAGATAATAAAGGAAGTTGAAGAAAACCAAACCCCCTCCTCCTTTTCATAATATAGGTAGACTGAGTTGAGCTTGTTCCGGAGATTGGCAGAAGGATTTATTAACTCCAAAAAGACGAGGAGGTTTTCTTAAGACAACCAAGTAAAGAAGAAATGGATATGATATGTTGAGTGATCTGAAAATGGAAGCGAAGTTTAGATAGTTCAACTCAAAAGAAAATATTGAGTCTTCTTATTCATGCCTTTTATTATTTCAGAAATGCACAGCTAAATCCTGCTGCTTTCCAAGTTCATATTTTTCTTTCCCTAAAAGTCATTGCAGACACCTGTTCTAAAACAACTGTCTGTACAGAATGTAAACTTCCAGGATTGGAGCAAAGAACGAGCATAAAGAATAAAGCAATTTTTCTAAATTTACATCACAACATTAAATCCCACCATTACTCAAAAGAGAAAAGCAATGACGAGGGAAAACCAAACCCCCTCCCCCCACTTAATCTGGCCCCAAAATAAGGGATTCAAGCTTATCCTCCAAAAGTAAAGCAAGAAAGCCAGAAGGAATAACAGGTCATTAAATCCTCCATAAGGCCCTCCAATTCAAGAGTAGCTAAAGCTAGTGACAATAGATCACAAGAATGATTATCAAAAGGAGAATGATACCGATACACATCCATTTCCTGCTGCTCTTCTGGTGATCTTTAGCACCCTTGAGCTCTTTGGTACCATCCTTCACATAGTGACTAGCTTTCAACACATGGTGCTCAATATCATCCATCTACTCCCCTTGTGCCTCCACCATCACTGCCATGTCCAAAAACATGTTATTGTTGAGATTTGATGAGGAGGTGGTGGTATTGATGGGAAGTAGTTGTTGAAATTTTTGGTAGCAAAGGGATTTCCTTCCATTTAACCGGCAAGTGCATTTTGATCCTTCATCATTGTCTTTTACTTACCAGCTTGTTATTGTCAGGCTAGAATTGGCAAAGTGCATTGCAAACCCATCTTGTGCTGCTAATGTTGCTTGCATCCATACTGCAGATGAATGCCAGGTAAGTTCTGTTCTTTCTCTTGAGAAGCTCGCAGATACTGCAGAAAGAATATGTATAAGTAGAATGATCACTAACAGCATAAGCTTTTAAAGGAAACAGTGTAACATCTCTTTTAGAACAAACAAACCCCTCTCTGTCAGCTTAAGCTTTTGAGTAGTTGATTGTCCAATAATCTTGTTCTACCTTATACCTGGTGAGATAGATAATGTTATTCAACGAGTAACCCTCTTTAGATATTTTGCAGATCAAGCTTTTGAGTAGTTGATGAATTCAATGAGTGTGCATCTCATGAAAGAAGTGTGTACCTCAAAAGTCTGATGTCGGAATTCCGTTACTGATCCTGCCATTCTTGTCAAGAACTTTAATGTTGTAGATTTCGTTGGGAAGTGGTTCATCACTAGGGGCCTAAATCCTACTTTTGACTGCCAATTGCATAAATTCCATACAGAATCCAACAAGCTTGTCCGGAACTTGTCCTGGAGGATACGAACCCTAGATACTGGACTTTTTCACCCGATCAACTGTACAGAGGTTTTTGCAAGATCCAGTCTATCCTGCAATGCTCTACAATCATGACAATGAGTTCCTTGTACAGAGGTTTTTGCAAGATCCAGTCTATCCTGCAATGCTCTACAATCATGACAATGAGTTCCTTCACTATCAAGTTTCTGCCAGAAAGCAGTGGGCTTGAACTTGAGATGGCAGCCAAAAGCATAGGAAGAGACTTCAACAAATTCATTAGCACAGATAATAAAAGAAGTTGATAAAATATTGAGTCTTCTTATTCATGCACAGCTAAATCTTTTTGAATCTCCAGAAAAGGAAATCTGGATTTTCTTTATCTTTTTTATTTCTGCTGCATTTTTTTTTTTTTCAATTTGTTTCTATAGTTTATAACCAAGACCCAATTGCCTCCTGAATTGCCTACATTGGAGCATGATGTTGCTCCATAACGTACCTATACATCCATACAAAGGTATAGAAGGATGATGGATCATGTTTTCTCTGAAAAACCAGAACAACATACAGGTTATCTTGCCTAAAGGCAATCCTGCTGCCTTTCAAGTTCATATTTTTCTCTCTCTAAAAGTCATTGCAGACACTTGTTCTAAAACAACTGTTTGTACAGAATGTAAACCTCCAGTATTGAAGCAAAGAACGAGCATAAAGAATAAAGCAATTTTTTCAAATTTACATCACAACATTAAATCCTGCCATTACTCAAAGAGTAAAGCAATGACGAGAGAAAACCAAACCCCCTCCCCCCCCCCACTTAATCTGGCCCCAAAATAAGGGATTCAAGCATATCCTCCAAAAGTAAAGCAAGAAAGCCAGAAGGAATAACAGGTCATTAAATCCTCCATAAGGCCCTCCAATTCAAGAGTAGCTAAAGCTAGTAACAATAGGTATAACAATCACAAGAATGATTATCAAAAGGAGAATGATACCGATACACATCCATTTCCTGCTGCTCTTCTGGTGATCTTTAGCACCCTTGAGCTCTTTGGTACCATCCTTCACATAGTGACTAGCTTTCAACACATGGTGCTCAATATCATCCATCTGCTCCCCTTGTGCCTCCACCATCACTGCCATGTCCAAAAACACCTGGTGCAGCTCCAACAAGCTCTTCTCAATCTCTTTGGCAGCATCATGCCTGTCCTGTATCTCCACCACAGTCTCCAACACCTTCCCTTTCCCATGCTCCTGGATTGCACGTTTCAAGAACTCCTCACCCCCATTACCATCAGAGATGATCTTATCAATGACTTCCTCATCTGGGTACTCTCCGGTAACAGTGAAATACCTCCTACCAACAGTATCTTTATACTCAATCATCATCTTTTGCCTTAAAGCTTGAAAATCCATCATCAGCTCCTTCAATTTCTTGCGCAAGCAATTAGTAACGGCAACCCTTGTTCTATAAATCGGAGTTCCCTCCTTGTACCCTGAAAGACGCCTATTAGCAGCATTGGCACGATCCATTTCTTCAAGCTGGGTTTTAATACTTCTGGCCTTTTTCAGGCCTTTAACAATATCTGCATTGATTTTGTTTCGTATCGATTTTAAGGCCTCATGTTTGTGTAAGGACTTGCTTTCTTCATTTGCTTCTTGCAACTGGTCAAGAATCTCACGGATCGATCGCATTTCTTTCTTTACATCCTCAGCTTCTTCAAGGAACAGACCAAGGTTGTTGTCCATGGTGTTTGATGCAGTTGCCATTTCTAAATCATGGTCAGGGCCTGCTTCAAGATCTTTCATGGCCTCTTTCTTTAGGTCCACATAGCTCATGAACGATTTGGTCATTAGGTCATTCATCTTTACAAATCTTCAGAATTGACACACCTGAATCGAAACCCACATGAAATTAAATATTAGAATCAGAGAGTCAAAAACTTACTACAGTTTCAACGAGAAAGATGAGCCTAGTTGATTGAACTATGCAAAATATATATAAAATAAATAAAATAATAAAATAAAAATCAACAAATAAAGACATGGGCATTATGTAATATTTGGTTTCGTTGAATCTACTAAGCTCAAGTCTACATACCAAAATGAACTATACTAGTACTAAAGAGAAAAAAATAAAGATCTAATCGACTAGTAAATGAGAAAAACTTACCTTTCTCAAATGAGGGAAAAAAACAGCAACAATTGAATAGTCTACAGCAAAGAAAGAGAGCAAAGGAGAGATTTTCAAAATGGAAGGAGGGAATTGGGAAGAGATCAAGATGGTAAGTGGGATTTTAATGAGAGATTCAAAAACAACAAGATGATCTTATGGTTTTTTATTGGAAACACAAGCTCAGTTTCTGTCATAAGAGCAGAAAAAGACCCCCAATATAGGCAATGGAAGGAAATAAAACTAGCCGTTAGGCAAGCCTCCTTTCCAACGGCTATATGCTACTTCAATGTGTTCGTTATTCAATTCTTTAAATATGTGGGGCCAACTCTTCCACCACGTGGTTTCGATATTTCCCCCATGGAGAGATGATTTAGTTTTGACCCTTTCTTCTTATGAAATTACATTTTCAATCTTCTGCGCTAACAAATTGCACTTACATCCTCGAAGCTAAGTCCATTTACAAATTCAATGAGTTGGATTCAAATTGAACCATTTAATAAATTTGGATTAATGGATCATATTAGATTTTATGAATTTAAATTGATTTTTTCAATTGTCAATCAAGACCTAAAACTTAATAAAAAAAAAATATGGATCCTAAAAAATTTCAATTGAATTCAAGCATCTATCAATAATCTTTAAAAAGTTATTATTATGATTTGATATTGTGAAATGAGTTTGAAATATGGTACGAGTAAGAAAATATATTATGAAAATATTTTATAAAAATTATAAAATTAGATTATCCTAAAAACAATTGTATTAAAAGTAAACATTAATACACAAGAAGTAAAACAAAAGAAATAAAAAAGTATACTATAAGGTGGAAGAGAATAAACTATATTGTTGTGAAAGAAAATCCCAGTGTTTTCATTTTCATAAAGGACAAGCTTACAATGGACAGAATCTTGATTAGTGACAGCAACTCAGTATTTGATTTTTATTTTCATATGTTATAGGTTTTAATTGATTTGAAGCTTTAAAACAAGAAAAAAATACTTAGCCTGTTATTTCTAAAAAACGATTAACAAAATCTTAGACTTGTGGAAAAATTATTGTATTTTTTTATTATTATTTTTCCTCTCACAAATTATTGTGAATTGAAATAATGATTTTTTAAAAAAAAATTATTTTAGTCCTCAAATGTTTTTTTTTGCACCAATAAGCTCTTTTGAACCTAAATTAACACCAAATTGCATTATTATTATTTTTGAGAGAAAGGGTTGGATTTAAAATCAAAGAACCAAGTGAAAATGAA